>CATIWM010220076.1:0-16424 GCA_949671775.1 Mallotus repandus
TAGTTTCTTTATTTACATTTAAAATATCTTTGATTTTCGTTGTTTAAACAAACAAACACAATTAGTATTACAATAGTCAATTTGCAATCTCTGTGGGATCGATATTTAATTACTACTTGTACGAATCCGTATACTTGCGGAAAGTCTATCATGTGTGTATATATATATAGACATCACATGTGCTCATATACATATACATACACAAACACATATATAAGTGTTTATATATAACATATGCAATGAACCAAATAATGATATTTTTTTTTAATCGTAATCATAAGTAGTAGTTGACCTCAACATGGAACAACAATGATTTTCTTTAATAAAATAATCTTTCTAAAAATATTTTTTACATCAGAATATATGAGATGTTGAATAATAATTTGTACCAACTATTAAAATTATTAAAAATTATTAATTATTAACAACAATGATTATTAGATTATATTTCTAAAATTATTATCAACAATGATTATTAAAAAAATTTATTAGAAAATATTTCTAAAATTATTATTAACAAATATTTAATAATTTTTACCAACGATTAAAATCTTATAGACCCAAATGATTTGCCCAGACATTAGGTTGCTCCAAGGCTCCAATCTAGTCCATTCTAGATGCTGAATACACAACACCAACTTGAAGTTGAGGAATATCTTGCTTGATGAAATACTGGTTGCACATGTGATTGATTTTGGTATTATCAATTTCTTAGGTGAAACAAATTCTATGACCAAAACCATGACGCCATTGGCTACCATTGTCTATATCTCTAGTCTGGACACTATTCTATTATGAAAATTTTATTATGCTAGAACCATTTTATAGCAGTCAATAAAGTTGTCGATGCAAGCATATTGTGCACAGAGATCACAATTATCACTACCCAAAATATATAATATTATGGGAGTAACTTTTTATGAATAAACCCATCAAGTCGTATTCAATGAACACATATCATGAAGCCATAATGTCACTTCATGATAATCCAACAAAATTAAAATCATGAAGCCAACGAACACATATCAATAAATCAACAAAATCATGAAGCCAAATGAATCCAAAATCAAAATCAATTCCAAAAAAGATTGAAGAATTACCAAGATCACTTCAAGGTCGCTTGAAGATCATTTTTTTTTCTTCTTTTTTTCCTCGTACAGGGGTGTATTCAATTAGGATTTTAATAAATTTTAATTGATTTTAAAAGTTTGGTGGTATTCAATTAGAACTTTTAAGGAGTCTAAGAAAGTCAGGGGGTATTCAATTAATATTTTTAAAGACTTAAAAAAAGTATGTAAAAGTTAGGAGGTATTCAATTACAATTTTAATAGTGTCTATAAAGTTAGGTGATATTAAAAAAGTCATTGACTTTTATAAACATTAGACTTTCATATACTTTTATAGACTTTTTACCTGATGGTATAAATAAAAAACCTACAATTTTTCTTCTACTTTCCCTCAAGATTTCAGAAGAATTTTTTATTTTAGGAGTAGAACCCTATCCTACGAGGAAAAAAAGAAGAAAAAAAAAGATCTTCAAGTGACCTTGAAGTGATCTTGGTAATTCTTCAATCTTTTTTGGAATTGATTTTGATTTTGGATATGTGTGGCTTCATGATTTTGTTGATTTATTGATATGTGTTTGTTGGCTTCATGATTTTAATTTTGTTGGCTTCATGATTTTAATTTTGTTGGCTTCATGATTTTGACTTTGTTGGATTATCATGAAGTAACCTTATGGCTTCATGATATGTGTTTGTTGAATACGACTTGATGGGTTTATTCATAAAGAGTTTATCCTATAGTATTATATATTTTGGGTAGTAATAATCGTGATCTCTACACACAATATGCTTACATCAACAACTTTATTAATTGCCGTAAAATGGTTCTAGCATAATAAAATTTTCATAATAACATAAAGTGTCCAAACTGGAGATATAGGCAATGGTAGCCAATGATGTCATGGTTTTGGTCATAGAATTTGCTTCACCTAAGAAATTGGTAATACTAAAATCGGTTACGTTGGCAACCATTATTTCATCAAGCAAGATATTGCTCAACTTCAAGTCGGTGTTGTGTATTCAACATTTAGAATGGACTGGATTGGAGGCTTGGAGCAATCTCATGTTTGGGTAGATCATTTGGGTCTATAAAATTTTAATAGTTGATAAAAATTATTAAATATTTGTTAATAATAATTTTAGAAATATTTTCTAATAATCATTGTTGATAATAATTTCAGAAATATATTCTAATAATCATTGTTGATAATAATTTTAGAAATATATTCTAATAATCATTATTGTTAATAATTAATAATTTTAATAATTTTAATAGTTGGTACAAATTATTATTCAACATCCCATATATCCTGGTGTAAAAAATATTTTTAGAAAGATTATTTTATTAAAAAAATCATTGTTCTTCCATGTTGAGGTCATCTACCACTTATGATTACAATTAAAATTTTTTTCATTATTTGGTCCACTGCATATGCTATATATAAACACTTATATATGTGTTTGTGTATGTATATGTATATGAGCACATGTTATGTCTATATATATATATATATACACATACACACATATATTCATGTATTTGTGTTTTCTTAGAAACTATGTATATGTATATCTATGGTTAAAAGCTTCCAATTTTTTGTTTGTTCATGTATATGTGTTATAGGTTTTTATTTGTTGGGCTTTGTTTTCATTATTTCTCTTCTATTATCATGTGGTTGTTTTTCTTTTGATGTATGTTAATATTTCCCTTTTTCACTTTAACTAATACTGTAATATGAATCCCATAATTTTTTTTTGCTATTTATACAATTATAATTTTTTTATTGTTATTTTTAGTAATGAATATATTTTTATTTGTTTGTCATATTATATGTATGATATGGTAATATTGTAATGGAAGATACAAATCAAAGAAACAACAAGGCTAAAGGAAAAGTTGGGGAAAAATATAAATTATGGACAGTTCTAGAAACTAATGAGTTACTAAAACTCATGGGTAATGCTGTAAATCAGGGTTGGCGTGATCATAATGGCTCAATTAGCAAAGTACTTGTTGAGAAAAAAATACTCCCAGCTTTGAATGAAAAACTTGGATGTGAAAAAGATTATTCTTAATATTTAAGTCGACTGAAATGGTTTTAACAAAGATACAACAATTATTGTAATCTCTTGCACTTCAGTTCTGGATTTGGATGGGATCTTGAGACAAAAAAATTTACTGCTCTAGATGAAGTTTGGGAAGATTATTTTAAGGTAATTTTTTTATTTAAATCAATATATATAGTTTCATAATTTCAAGAATTGTATGAGTTATATGTACATTTCATATACTAATAATTTTTTATTTTTTTTATCTATTAGTCTCATCCTACCCATAAAAGTTATCGCATGGACACAATTGGAGACTTTAAAGATTTGAGAGTTGCAATTGGAAATGGAACTGATGTTGGAAGACATGCAATTGGATTGGGAGATGACACTGATGCAAGAACAAATATGGAAGAAGAAAGTAAAGATTCTGCTTTAGATGACTTGGTTTTTGATCCTAATACTACAATATTTATACAGAATGTTACACAAGATTCTTTACATCAGTCTCCATCATACCATCATTTCACTTTACCACTACCTTTAGAATCTGTTAATGCAGAGGCCCCTCTAGCACCTAAAAGACACAGTAGAAGTGAGTTTGAAGGAAAATCTGCTTCTTTTGATTACAACAACAGTCAATCAAATGTTATAAGCAAACTTACTACTTATGTTGACAAGTTAGTTGAAGCTATTAGTTCATTTGACAGTAGTGAATAAAATTGTTGGGAACTTATCAAAGACATGCCAAACTTGGATAAGCGACACGTTACAAGGCACTTAAATTGCTTAATACTAAAGCAAAGAAGATTGAGTTTTCGAAAATGACTCTAGAAGAACGTTCTGAATGGATAGCTTATGAACTGGAGTAGTGAATTATAATATTCTTTTCTTATGAATTCTATTATTGTTTTGGTTTTTGTGTTTTTTTTTGAACTGGTAAAGCATTTTACTAAGTACTTTGGGTGATTTTGTTTAAATTTTAGATAAGTAATAAATTATGCTATTTTGAGATGTTTATTAGTTATTTTTATTAACATATTAGCTTCTAAGAATGGAGAATGAATTTTACAACTTGTGTTTTATAAATTTTCAGGAATTAATAAAAATACATAGGTTTTATTTATTTTGTTTTTCCATCTCAGGTTGTTTTATTTATACATCTCACAACATGATGAATGAAGATGATGAAGCACATAATCAAAAAGTGGAAGAAGAAGAGATGGATGAAAGATGGTATGCAACTATTAAATATTTGTTAGCAATAATTCAAGTAATTCTGTGTGTCCTGAATGAGGTTCTAATTAACATGCCCCATGAACATGTTGGGCGTCCTTTAATTAGGCGACCAATAACTTCAAGCGGGTATGACTATATACATAAAATTTTAAAGGAGGATCCAGAAGAATTTCGACAAGTATATAGAATGTATCCTATCGTGTTTCTCAAGTTGTGTTACATCATTAGAGAAAAAAACACCCTTACAGGAAGCAAGGTATATTTGCATCGAAGAAATGCTTGCGACATTTTTGCTTACTATTGGTGAAAATTCTAGATATTGTTTGGTTCATAAAACATTTGGCCAATCACATTTCATCATTAGCCAAAATTTCAATAAGGTTTTGAGAGCATTGAACAAAATTGCAGTAGATATGATGGCTAAACCAAGTCCTTCGATGCCACAAAAAATTAGAGAAAGTACAATATTCTATCCTTACTTTAAAGTAAGTTTCTTTTTTTGAAAAAAGTACATTATGATTTTTATTTTTAAGGTATTATATTATTATTACTATTGTTTCTATCTATATTTATTATTATTGTCATCTTTCTAATTTCTTTTATTTATTAAACTACTTTAGGATTGTATTGGAGCTATTGATGGTACCCATATTCCAGTAATGATAACTGGACGTGATACAAGCAGCTATTGCAATCATCGTGGACCAATTTCACAAAATGTTTTAGTAGCTTATAATTTTGATTTGGAATTCATTTATGTGCTAAGTGGCTGGGAGGGATCTGCACACGATTCTAAAGTTTTAAATGATGCTATATCGAGGAATAACGAACTTAAAGTGCCGCAAGGTTTTTTTTTATATGTATTTTCATTTTTAATATATTTTCACTTGTTTAATTTTATTTAGCTAGTTATTTATTGTATATGTTAGGTAAGGTAAATATTTTTTAGATGATTGTGGATTTTCAAATCGGCTCCAGTTTTTAGCTCCTTTCCGAGGTGTTCGCTATCACCTTCAAGATTTCCATGGTAAAGGTCGTCATCCAGAAAATCCAAAAAGAGTTATTTTAGCTTCATCATGCTTCTTTAAGGAATATAGTTGAAAGATTATTTGGTATATTTAAATCGCGGTTTACCATTTTCAAAACAACTCCTCCATTTTTGTTTATCACCTAAGCAGGGCTAGTGTTAGCTTGCGCATGATTGCATAACTTTCTTCGAAAGGAGTGTCGTTCAGATGAATTTCCAGTTAAACCAGATACTGAAATTTCATCTTCACATATACCAGCTAATCAAGAAGAAGAGTTTGAACCATTTATTGAAACTCAAGAGCAATAAAGAAATACTGCTAATGAATGGAGAGCAACTATTGCTAATGATCTGTGGAGCAATGTTGAGCATATGGATCCTAATGTTGAGTAATGTTGATCATCTGTCTTATATTTCTAGATATTATTGACTTCGCCATAACATATTTTAACAATTTGTCATGTTGGTTTTATCTGGTCATGAAATATGGTGATCTTCAAATAGATTCTTATATGCTTTTGTCTCAATAAAATAAATATCTTAATTGTTAAAAAATTAATTGAAAGCTTTAGTTTTATTAATTTTGTAAAAGTTTATTTTTATTATACGAGAAATATATGTTTATTGCATTAAAATATGCATTTATCAAAATCAATAAAAGTTGGTTAATGTCTATAAAAATCTATAAATGTCTATAAAATTTTTTCAAAATAAAGTCTATAAAAGTTATTGACAAATTCATAAATTCTATGAAAATAATTAGAAGTTTATAAATTATGTAAAAGTCATTCAATTAAAAATAAATCTATAAATGTCTTTTAAAATGCTAATTGAATACACCCAGTAGGATAGGGTTCAACATATAAAAGAAAAAAGTATGTTGAAATCTCGAGGGAAAGTAGAAGAAAATATTTTAGATTTTTTATTTATACCATCAGGTAAAAAATCTCTAAAAGTAGATGAAAGTCTAATGTTTATAAAAGTCAATAACTTTTTGAATATCACCTTACTTTTATAGACTTTATTAAAATTGTAATTGAATGTTTTCTAATTTTTACAGATTTTTTTAAAGTCTTTAAAATTTTTAATTGAATACCCCTAACTTACCTAAACTCCTTAAAAGTTTTAAATGAATACCACATAACTTTTGAAATCAATTAAAATTCTAACTGAATACAAGTTTAAACTCAAAGTTATGACTAAAATATTGCTAAATACTCAACTAGAGTGATTATAGCATGATTGGCAACAAATATTCAAAATAGAAAGCCTGCATTTATCTCTTCCACCATATCCAAAATAAAAAGCGAAATGCTGAGGACCCCTCTTTCTTTCTAAGATCATGTCTTATCGTTTTATCATGATTCTGCAAGCAAAATATCTGGATGTAGTTTCTATATGTTCTCTCCTGCTACATAAGCATGGACCCGGTCGTCAATTTAGACCCAACTACAACCGGGATTTTTTCTTTGCACCCTTTGACTTCATTATATTAATGTGAATTTGATGTTACTTTTTATTCTATTAATAAAATATTTATTATAAATAATTACTATTTATTTTTTAATTATATCAAAGTCATATTAGTAATCAAAAGTAATTCTAATTATATTAACAAACACATAACATCTAGCTTCTAAATGTCACAACAATTTTGAAAAAAATTTACTGAACATCTCCTTTCATTTGCTCACAATAGTCTTAGCAACAGCAATTTTACTCACCGGAAACGCAGAAATCCACAGCAATACCAAATTGGCCTTTAATTTATATTTTTTAGTCATCATTTCATTTGTATTTTAAATTTAAATTAGATGATTAAAATTTTATTAAAAATTACCCTTTCATTTTGAAAAGTATTTGTTAAGATAAAAATTTAATTTATTAACTTTGCATTTAATAGACACATATTATATTATATTAAATAAAATATGAGATGATATCAGTTTTTAAATTTTTTAATATGAAAGTAGTCAAATCAAGATGAATATATTTAAAAGAGAGAGGCAAATAATTTCAAAGCTCGCAGCATATTTGCTGATTGTACGTCCGACAGTACAAGATACAAGGACTTCGAAGATAGAAATAGAAGAACAAATCAAATTTTTTCCGAACAAATGAGATTTATTCAACAATTGGTAAAATAAAACATAAATAAAACAGAATTGTTGAAAGCATCAAACCTATTGACTATTGACTATTCTAATAAACAAGAAAGTTGTTGCCTCGCTTTCATATGAAGGAGTAGGAAAATTAAAGTTGTTGACTATTCTAATAAAATTAAAGTTTCTTAGAAAATTCTTAACTACCACTTCCTCCCATAAAAACTAATTATTTTTTTTAGTATTTAACTTAGATTAAGAAAATATTTAATAAACTTAATTATAGAAAAAATAATTAAATGAGATTAAATTATCCTTCTCTAGATATTGGAAAATCTTATAAAATTTTGCAAAATCAATTAATATAAATAAGATTAACATAAGGATAAAAAAAAATTAATGTTACATTGGATATATAAAAGTGACAATTACTTTGAAACTTTTTTATTTAAAAAAGAGACAATTAGTTTGAAACGGATGAAGAATTAAGTTTTCTCATATATTTTATAATAGCAACAATATTTTTAAATTTTTAATTAATTGCAATTCTAATCGATATGATGATATCATTAGTTTTAATTTTTTTTTGCAATTCTAAATATTATGGTCACTTTTGATCAAATTATTACTAAAGTATTGTTATAGAGTCAATGTTATCCACATTTGTGTTCAAAGTAACGTGAATTACATCTCAAGTTTAAATTGGATAAATTTCTACAATTTTTTTTATATGAATACAGTTTTTTTTAGTTTTTTAATGACATATATAAATAAAAATAAATTAGCATTAATTTGAGAATGAGTATCTAAAATTAATTATATTCAATTTATTAGAATTGCAACTGAAAAATAAAATCATATTAGAATTGTCAAAATTAAAATATTTGGATAAAAATAAAAATTCCTGAGATTTAATTTAATTTTCTTAGTCATTATAACATTTGTATTTTAAATTTAAATTACATGATTAAAATTTTATTAAAAATTACCTGTTCATTTTGAAAAGAATTTGTTAAGAGAAAAATTTAATTTATTAACTTTGAATTTAATAGACACATATTATATTATATTATATTACATTAAATAAAATATGAGATGATATCAATTTTTTATTTTTTAATATGGAAGTAGTCAAATCAAGATGAGAATATTTAAAAGAGACGCAAATAATTTCAAAGCTTGCATCATATTTGCTGAATTGAATTCCTATAATACAAGTGACCGGATTATTTCTCTATTAATTACAAATGAATAAATCATATAATAGCAAAAAAGTGTCTCTCTATTCTTATAGTAGATCTTACTATTGTCTCTCTTATTCAAGAGTAGATCATTGTGTTGCCGCTCTCCGGTGCCGGCTACTGAGTATCCAGCTCAGATGAACATCTTAGTGTGGAATTGCCAAGGAATTGAGAGTTAAATGATAGAAAATTTTCTTCAAGATCTGATAACATTTCATAGCTCCAAATAGTTTTATTAATCGAAATCAAACAAGGAAATCACCGATTAGAATCTTTTCGTGTGCAAAATAAGTTCGATCATGGTGACTACGTCGATCATAACGGTAGATTTGGAGGGTTGGCGATCTGGTGGAAAGAAGAATGGCAAGTCCAAATTTGGCAAAAAACCAGGTACTTCATTGATGCTACGGTGGACATAGGTCATATATGGCACTTCACGGGTTTCTACAGGCCATCAGACATGAGAGAAAGAGATATGGTTTATGAGGAACTGGGAAATTTGAGTGTACCCAACAATCTTCCATGGTTAATCGCGAGGGATTTTAATGGCTATATGGACCCAAAAGACAAGATTGGCAGTCAGAGGTATTGTTGGTCTGAAGCAGCTAAACTGGGTGAACTGATAACTTATGGAACTCGATTTCAAGGGACCCCACTTCACATGGCATAATCGCCTGCAAGGAAACAATCGGATCATGGTTAGACTCGACCGGGCGTTAGCAACCCCAAACTAGGGGCTTCTGTTTTAAGAAGCTATAGTTATTCATGAGCGCTTCGGAGTATCAGATCATAGGCCATTGATCATCCAAATGAAGAAGAAACAGAGATAGAAAAAAAAAGTCTTCAAATTTGAACAGAAATGGCATAGTGATATGATGTGTAAACATTTTATAGAGAAGGCTTGGAAACAAGAGTCTGGAGCTGCCATAACAAAAAAATTGACGACCTGTGCTACCAAATTATGTCAATGAAGCAAAACAAATTTAAGGACCCAAAGAAACAAATTGAGATGTTGAAAGCTAGGGTAAACGAGATAAATGAGAGTGACATGTCGGAAGAAGCAAACAGGAGGAGAAGAGGCTTAAACAAAAAATGATGGAGTTGTGGAAGCAAGAGGAAGCGTATTGCTTCAAAGGTCAAGAATTACTTGGCTAAAAGAGGGGAATAGAAACTCATGGTTCTTCCACATCTCATCTATACAAAGGAGACAAAGAAATAAAATAGTTAAGATCAAGAATGAGCAAGGTGTCTGGATCACTTTGGATAGCGCTATATGCACAGAAGCTGTTAGATTTTTTCAAAATCTGTTTACAGGAGAACATATAGTAGCTTCTCCTTAGGTCATCAACAATATTAATCCTCTTATTACAGATGAAATGAATCGCCAGCTACTAACAGAGGTTTCAGAAGAAGAAATAAGAAGGGCTACTTTCCAATTGGGCAAACTTAAAGCCCCTGGACCGGACGGATTCCCAGGTGCTTTCTTCCAAGAGAATTGGGAGATTGTTAAAGCAGATATAGTGAAGCTGGTGAAATATTTCTTTGATTTAGGTATATTGCCTCTAGAGCTCAACAGAACCCACATTGCTTTAGTCCTAAAACTTCAAAATCCGGAGAAATTCACTGACTTTCGACCAATTAGCTACTGTAATTTTACCTATAAAATTATAGCAAAGCTAATGGCAAACAGATTATACCCTTGGTTAGATGAGTTAATCTCTCCTTTTCAGTTTGCTTTTGTTCCCAATAGGAGTATCATTGATAACATAATTGTCACCATGAGGCATTTCACAGTCTAAAAACCAGAAATAATAGTAGGAAATATAATATGGCTATTAAATTGGACATGGAAAAGGCCTATGACAGGGTGGATTGGGTGTTCATTGAGAAGGTGATGCATCGTATGGGTTTCTCTCAAAAATGGATTCAACCTACAATGCAGTGTATCAGTACGGTGAGTTACGATGTGGTGATAAATGACAACATTCAATCTTTCTTCACTCCAACCATAGGCATAAGACAAGGTGATCCTCTGTCACATTAACTTTTCATTCTTATCTCTGATGTACTGTCAAGAATGATGATACAGGGTGTGGAGAATAGCATGTTGAAAGGTTATAAAATCAAGAGTAGAAGCCCCATTCTTACCCATGTCCAGTTTGCGGATGATACCATTTTATTTGGGCAAGCTACCATGGAAGAAACTCAAGTTATTAAAGCAATATTGGGAATATTTAGTGCAGCCTCTGGTTAGAAGGTTAACTTGCAGAAGTCAGGAATATTGTTTAGTGCAAATACCCTATTCAAAGTCAGAAGGCAAATATGTGATCACTTAGGTTACAAAGAAGATAGATCACTAAATAAATACTTGGGCATTCCATTCATGTAGGGAAGATCCAAAGTCAACTTATGCGAAGCTGTATGTGCTAAAGTTTTAAAAAAAGCTAAAAAATGGAAGGTAAATTCCTTATATTTCGCTGGGAAAGATATAATGGTTAAGGTTGTTCTACAAGCCATATCGTCTTCTATCATGTAAGTGTTTTTGCTTCCTTTAACAGTTGTCAAGAAACTTCAACAAATGTTCCAAAATTTTTGGTGGTCCCAAGATGTCACAAAGAAGAAAATTAATTGGATAGCTTGGAAGAAATTGTTAGCTAGCAAATTAGTGGGAGGTTTGGGTTTTCGTGAGTTAGAACTGTTGAAGTAGGCTCTTCTGGCCAAACAGAGTTGGCGCATCAAAAACAATCCTTCCCTTCTAAGTTTAAGAGTTTTGGCTAGCATTTACTTTCCTCATTGTTCCTTTTTAGAAGCCAAGAAGGGCCATAAGCCATCATGGCTATGGAATAGCTTACTAAAGGGTAGAAAAGTGATTAATAAGGAAAGCTATTGGAATATATATTCGGGTCAACAAGTTTGGGTATAGGATTGTTGACCTTAGCAGTAATCAATCTCAATTTTGATCTTAAAAAACTTGATTTTTAGCATTTAATATGTTTGTTTAAGGGTGTATAAGCTAGGACTATCATGGAAATCAAAATGAAGTTAAGCATGCTTTTGGGCTAAATCAACCTTCGAGATTCCAGGAGGATTTTAGAATTCTTAGACCTTTATAATGAGAAAGTTGTATTCTTAACATTTGAAGTAGACATCACAAGATTTCCGAATTGATCTTACTTGTCAAAATCCAAAATATATTTGGGTCTAGAAATCTTTAGTTAAAATCAGCATATGCAGTTTTCATTTTGAATTGAGTAGCTCTTAGTATTTCAACAATATCTTAAGCTACATAGGTCAAAATTAGGTGATTCAAAGTGATATGGAAATATAAGACAAATAAATACAACTTTAATGAAGAAAGCCTAGGCTGATTCAATCTTATTAAATGGTTAAAAGTCATGATCCATACCTAGACCATGCAAGTCTCGACCGAGACCAAAATTGCACTAAATTAAAGAAATCCTCTAGAAGATATCCCGAGCCAATGTCATGACTGGGATTAGTGATTTCCTGACCAGGATCAATGTGGTCATGATCGGGACCAACTCAGGCTTCAAATATAACGGCTATAATAAATATATTTTTGAATATCCCGACCGGGACCAGAGAAAATATAGCCTAAAAGTCAAAATTTTATTCAAATAAAGTTTGAATTTGTTGGAAACAAAATTATTATTTCTAACAGCTATAATTGAATTTTTTTTAAGTTTCTATTTTTGTTCGATAGCCCTATTCACCCCCCCCTCTAGGGCATTTTCATTTGGTATCAGAGCTTGAATTCTAGGCACTTCATTGCTAGAATACAAGATCATGGGAAGTGAAACAGAAAATATTTCTTCTCTTAGAACTTTCTTTGATTGAAGTGATTATCCTTATTGGAAATTCAAAATGGAACTCTATCTTGATTATGATTCTATCAAACTTTGGGACATTGTCCGAAAAGGTTGGGAACCACCCAAAGCTACAATTGATGGTATGATTACTGAAGTTCCAAGAGATGATTGGAACACTATTCAACAAGAAGGAAATCAGAAAAATAAAAAGGCTATGATCACTCTAGTCTCTTCTATGTTAAGAGAAGAAGGAGGCGAACTTCAACATTGCACTTCAGCCAAGGAAATGTGGGAAACCTTGGAAAGTCCTTATGAAGGAAATGTTCAAGTAAGAAGCAAGAAGGTTCAACTCCACATGTATGAGTATGAACTCTTCAAAATGAAGCCTCCAGAATCAATCACCGAAATGACAAATTTCCTTAATGCTCCTGTCACCACCCTCAAGAAAATTGGTAAACATTTCATCAAGGAAGAAGTAAACAATAAGATTCTAAGAATCCTATCTAAGAAGGATTGGGAATCTCGAGTCACTTCAATTGAGGAAGCTTAAGACCTTACTACTCTTTCAACTGATGTGCTTATTGGAAAGCTTCTCACCTATAAGCTTACAATAAAGTAAAGAGGTGAAAAGCAAGAAGAGAAGGAAGAGAAGAAGAAGAACATTGCACTAAAAGCTTCACAAAATGATAGTGAAGAAGAAAACCTTGAAGATTCTGGTGATGAAGATAGTGAGATTGCTATGCTCACTAGAAACTTCAAGAAGTTCTTGAGAAAACAACATACCTCATGAATAAAAGACTTCAACAAGAAGTATGAAGGAGAAAGTAAGAAGAAAACAAAAAAAGTTACTTGCAATGAATGCAAGAAACCGGGTCACATCCGAAGTGAGTGCCCCAACCTTAAGTTCAAGAACAAAGGAGCAAAGGATAGGAAGAAGGCCTTTAAAGCTACTTGGGATGACTCCTCTGAATCCAAAAGGGAAGAGGAATAACAAGAAGTGGCCAACCTTTGCTTCATGGCTCTTGAAGATGAAAAAGAGGTACCATCTATTTCTAACTCCTCTAGTGATTGTGAATATGATGGTGATGATGATGATGATGATGAAAAGCTCTATTGCTAGTAAACTTATGGTTAAATGCAAAAGCTTATTCACTAAGAAGAAGCATTAAAAGCATAAGTTAACTAGTTTAACCAAGGAATTTGAAAATGGTTTGGAATGTTCAAATTCCTTGGAAGACCAACTTAAGAAAGCAAATGATGAAAATCATAAACTTTCTAAAGAGGTCTTAGAGTTAAAGAATTTCATTTCTAAACTAATTAAGGGAAAAGAAACTTTGAATAATATTCTTGACTCTCAAAAACTCCCTGGAGATATTCATGGAATTGGATATACAAATGGAATGGCTTCCTCATCATCACATATAAATTTTGTTAAAGCACATAATTCTATAACTTCTACCTCCAAAAATGAGACTCAAGCTTTCAAAGCCAAGAGGTCATAAGTGTCAAATAATAAAGGAAAGTCTCATATGACTCAACCCCCTTTGACACAAAGAGGTAAGGGTCAAACTAGAGCACCATAACCTAAACATGCTTATATGTATACTAAACACAACACTTCTAAGCATGTTACACAACACAATGCACATAAACATGTTGCACAAACCTATCAAAATACACATTGTCATTGCCAATGTATGTCTCATACTATGACTTAAGACATATGACTAAAGATAAAGAGCAATTCAACAAGCTTGATGCTAAGGATGGAGGACATGTTACTTTTGGGGATAATGCAAAAGGAAAGATTATTGGCATTGGAGAAATCGGTAACTCTCAATCCTTATCTATACATCATATATTGCTTGTTAATGGTCTTAAACATAATTTATTAAGTATAAGTCAATTATGTGAAATGGGAAACAAAATCACTTTCTATCCTAAGAATTGCTTTGTTAGTAGTCTTGATGAAGACAAAGTAATTTTTAATGGTGAAAGAGTTGATAATGTCTATATTATTGATTTGAATAAAATTGCTAACAAGGATATTAAATGTTTGATGGCTATTTCGCATGACACATGGACATGACATAGAAGATTAAGATATGCAAATTTTGAGCTACTAAATGATCTTTGTAAACATGAACTTGTGATTGGTTTATCAAAACTTGAATTTACTAAGGATAAACCTTGTGATGCTTGTCAAAAGGGAAGACAATCAAAGTCTTCATTTAAGCTTAAAAATGTTGTGTCAACCTCTAGGCCACTTGAACTTATACATATGGATTTATTTGGTCCAACTAGAGTTGCTAGTCTCGGTGGAATGCACTATGCATATGTATTGGTTGATGACTACTCTCGATTTACTCGGGTGTGTTTTCTTGCTCATAAGAATGATGCTTTTAATGCTTTTGAAAATTTTGCAAAAAGAGTTCAAAAAGAAAAAGGTTTTTGTATTTCTTCAATTAGAAGTGATCATGGAACCGAATTTGAAAATGAATTTTTCAAAATCTTTTATAGTGAAAATGGCATTTCACATATGTTTTCATCTCCTAGAACTCGTCAACAAAATGGGGTAGTTGAAAGGAAAAATCAAACTTTAGTGGAAATGGCTAGAACAATGCTTCATGAGTATAATTTGCCTCTATACTTTTGGGTGGAAGTCGTTAACACATCTTGCTATATTTCAAATAGAGTTTTCAAAAGACGAATTTTAAATAAAACTTCTTATGAGCTTTAGAACAATAGAAAACCTAAAATCTCATATCTAAGAGTGTTCGGATGCAAGTGCTTTATATTAAACACCAAGGATAATCTTAGGCAATTTGACTCTAAAGTCAATGAAGGAATTTTCCTAGGCTACTTCTCCTTTAGCAAAGCATATAGAGTATTTAATAAAAGAACCTTGGTTGTTGAAGAATCCATGCATGTTGTATTTGATGGATCGAACCCACTTGATCCTAGAAAGGATTTTTGTAGTGTTGATGATGATGTAGGTGAACTTGTGGATACAAGTTCTCAAGAAGAAAATGCTAGCAAATCTTTGGAACTTAAAGGTCAAAATAAGGAAGAAAGTGAGGAGGTGCCCCAATCTACCTTGAAGGATGATCTTCCAAAGGATTGAAAATTCAAGAAAGTACATCCTCAAGATCTCATCATTGGTGATACTACACAAGGGGTAACGACTTGTTCTAAACTTAAGTATATTATTAATTTAGCCTTCATTTTTAAAATTGAACCCAAAAATATTGATGATGCCTTGAGTGATGAATTTTGGGTCCTTGCTATGAAAGAAGAGTTAAATCGATTTGAGAGAAACAAAGTTTGGTTTTTGGTTTCTAGACCAAAACATAATCCTATTATAGGTGCTAAATGGATATTTAGAAATAAGATGAATGAACAAGGTGTCATAACTAGGAACAAAGTAAGACTATTAGCCAAAGGTTATAATCAAGAAGAAGGCATTGATTATGATGAAACCTTTGCTCCCGTTGTAAGGTTATAAGCTATTAGAATGCTACTTGCATTTACATCTTACATGGATTTTAAACTCTATCAAATGGATGTTAAAAGTGCATTTTTAAATGGTTTTATTGAAAAAGAAGTTTATGTTGAATAACCTCTAGGTTTTGAAAATTCTAATTTTTTAAATTATGTTTTTAAACTTTCAAAAGCATTATATGGATTGAAACAAGCTCCAAGAGCTTGGTACGAAAGATTGAGCAACTTCTTATTAGAAAAAGGTTTCTCTAAAGGAAAGGTTGATACAACTCTTTTTATAAAGAAATCTGAACATAATTTGTTAATTGTTCAAATTTATGTTAATGATATTATTTTTAGTGCTACTAATCATTGCTTATGTGAGGAATTTT
>CATIWM010220152.1:0-15231 GCA_949671775.1 Mallotus repandus
ATAATAATTAAAAATAAAATTAATGTAATATATTTTATTTTTAATTTATTTAATTTTTTTTCTTTATAAAATTTTTTATTTTAAAATATATATGTTTTATTCTATATAAAATATTTTAATTATACTACATCTAAAACAATACTACTTTTTTTTTTCATTAAAAATTATGTCTTTTATTTTAATTAAAACACTCACATTTTATTTAATTAAAAATACTTTTTTTTACCAGCAAAGGAGTAGTCAAGTGCTAACTCCCGTCTAAGGACATCGATTTGTGTCATTATTGGTTCAAAGGAGGAGGGTTGCCCTTGGTTGTGCAGTCTATCAATATTAAGATCATATGACCTTTCAATTTATAAAAAAATATATTTTTTATTTAATGTAAGTAAGAATATGTAATTTATTAATTATTTTTTATTATTTATTATTTATTTAATTATTATTATTATATATATATAAAAAATATATTTGTATTTTTAATAAAAAATTTACTAAATAAAATTATTATAATAATTTTTAAGATAAATTCTTACCTATATGGAATATATTACATTTAATGGTAAAATTTATAATAAAAATATATGTGTTTAATTTTTAATAACTAAGTGTAAATTACATAGTTGATGTGTCACAAATTTTATTCTTGAATGCAATACATCAAATATAAATAATAATTTTTTATTTTTAAACTTTCACATTTATATTTAATTAATTTATAATTTATTAAAATAATTTATAATTATATCAAAATATATATATTATTTAAAATTTGTGCATGTTGAGAACTAGTTCTAATATAAATTTTTAATAAGAATGAAGAGATAAAAATTTAATTTTAAATTGAAAAAAATATATATATGAATTAGGTGAACCCTATTAAATTTGTTCAAAAATATGTGTAAGGTACAAAAATTTATCCTTTTTATAATAGACGGGCCCATCTTATTTACCAAACAGAAAATGTCCATCTCCTCTTCTTATCCAACCACTAGAAAAGTGGGACCCGAATTTAACGGCTAAGATCAAAACATGCATGCCTTCCACGCGTCACTTGATTCTACACTCTAACTTTACTCGTGTTCCCATTGCGCATTTCCAAAAGGCGCTAGCAATTTCAGGGCCTGACTCTATCATCACCTACAATAGCACCTAATTAAAGTTATGTTTCGAAATTGTCACCCAATAAGTCTCCACCGTCACCTAGACTACGTCACTGACAGGTCCCACGCAGAAATATCGGCAGACGGGTCGCTTCGTTGTGCAACCCTTTCGATCAACCGCATAGAAAATCGAACCGATTCAATTTAATTGATTACTATTTTTCATTTTTTGAGCCGAATCGAATTTTTAATTTAATTCGATTTTTGTATTCATAAAATTAGTTAACTGAATTAACTAAAATTTTATAAATTTTTTATTTTTATTTTTTATAATAAAATAATATAATAAAAAAATAAAAAAATAATTTATATTTATAAAAATCCAATTTATTCTAAAAATATAAAAATTTAATTTATTCAGTTGGTTTTAAGTTAAAAAATTCAATTTTTTGATCGATTAAATTTTTTGAATTATTTCAGTTCAATTCAATTCTAATTTAACTCAATTCAGTTAAAATGGTCCAAAATCGACTAAACCAATCAAATGCATACCCTTCAATCAAATGCATACCCTAGCCGCTTTATTAGATTTCGGAGAGGAAAAGTAAAACTAAAAGAGGTATTTCTTTGCAATGAATTAGCATTTTTAGAATTTTTAACTTTATTTTAAATATTTTAAGGGAAATTTTAAGCTAATTATTTATTTTATTTTTATTTTATCATTATTAAATAAAAATATATTAAAAAATTTTTTAAAATAATTTTAATTTTTAATTACTTTATTTTTATTTTTTATTGATTCTCATTAGGTGAGAGTGTATGTAATTATCAGTAGTTATTAAAAAGTAAGATGTAGTTTGTAAAAAATAAAGCAATCATAGATTACACCTATATTAAATTATCAAATAATCATTGATAAAGTAAAATTTATTTTATAAAAAATAAAATAATTATAGACTATGCAATATTTTATATAGTACTATAAAATAAAATATATAAATAAAAGTAATCATATTTACTAAATTTATGTTAAAAATACAAAAAAATAAAATTAATAACTGATATTACACATTTTAACTAAATAAAAAATGAATTTTAATGTATCTTTTACAATCAATTTCACTGCAGATTCAATGTTTTCTGAAAATAAATAAAAAAGTTATACTACATTATTAGAGTTACAACTAAACTATATAAATATTAATTAATAATTATGTTAACATTGTTATCACTAACAATCATTAAAATAAGTTGAGATGAACTATTCTCATTTAAATTATCTTTTAGATTGAATTTTTAAATTATAATGTATATAATTATATTAATTTTTTTATCTTTTAGATTGAACCGAAAAGTTTAATAAAATATATATATATATATATATATATTAAATGTTAAAGTCTAAAATCTAATAAATATATTTATTTATAATCCAACATTCACCTTAAAAGTTTATGTGTTAATTTATTAAAATTTATAATATTTTTCTATAAAAATATAAAATGTTATTAGAATATATATTTATATTCTATTATATGTAAAACACAACAATTTTATTATATCTAAAATATTACTTTCTATTTTCATAAAAAATTATGTCTTTTTTATTTTAATTAAAGTATTTATTTCTTACCTATTTTTAATTATTTTATTTTATTTATTAAATTATTATTATTCTATATATTAAAAATATATAATACCTTTAATAAAAATAATAAAATAAAATTACTACAATAACTTTTAAAATTTTAATTTTTATAATTAATTAAATTATAATTTTATTTTATTAAAATTATTTAATTAATTATTTTAAAATATATATTATTTACAATTTGATTAAAATGCAGATTCAGGACTCATTATTGATCAAATATAATATAGTTGACAGTTCTAAAATAAGAAAATTTCTAGAAAATATAATAATATCTTTGCTTCTGCAATCTTCTCTAATAAAAAATACACATACTGAGTTTTATTGCTGAAAAGGGTGCTGTGAAAACCTACAAGTGTCTGTACAATTACGTATGTTCCAAGCCAAAAAAAAAAAAGAAAAACACAAAAGAAAACCTCAATGAAGTAGTAAACTCCACACTTCTTCTTATTTAGCTTATCCTAATTTGTTTTCCTGCTATCTTCTCCTTCAGTTTTTTTTTTTTTTTTGGTTGTTGGGTTTTGAACTGTCATGGGTTGATTTTTATGGGTTTTTTTCGAGTTTTTTTTTAGATTTAATATAAATTGAGTCGTTGTTTTGAGGAGTGAGTAAATGGGTTTTGGTTTCTGACATAAAAAGTTGTTTGTTTCGTTGGAATTAGAAAAAAGAAACATTAAGGAAAATGAGGAAATCGTTTAAGGATTCTCTGAAGGCCCTTGAAGCTGATATTCAGTTTGCTAATACTCTGTAATTTTTTTCTCTCCTTTTATCTCTCTTTCAGTTTTTTTTTTTTCTGATTTTCTGTTCCTTTTTTCGGTTATGAGGTGTATATATTTCTGGGTTTTAGCTGATTTATGGCTATTCATAAGGATCTTTATGATTCTGATGTAAAGTTTTGGTCTTTCTTGTTTAATCGTAGGATCAACGTCCACTGCAAATATTTTTTGTCTGTTCTGTGAGATTTTTATTAGTTGATCAAAGTTTAATAATTGAGGAATTGCACTACTTTTTTTTTTTTGGTGCCTTGGATGTGATATATGCATCATGAATTTTTAAATTCTGTTAGTTATAAAAAGAAAATCTGCAAAGCCCAGAATTCATTAGGTTTTTCACATGGTCTTGCACAGTAAAATGCGGAAAAGGGTGGTACTGGATTGTGATATTTTTGAAACTTAGATATGATTGGGAATTGTAGCACTGCACTTTTCTACCATTTTAAGGGCATTTATGTCACTTAAATTCTGGATAGTATAGTGGATAAGAAAAGATTTAATCTTTTTGGATTTTTCTGCTTTGTTGTTGAGGATTTAAAGAAGTTTCTTGATGATTTGTGTATTATGGGCTTGTTTTTGCAACACGCCTAACCATATAAAAGCCACACTTGATGTTTAGCTAAAGTGGTACTTAAGTACAGTGTTGTTCTTACTTTTGGAATGGTTTGCCAATAAATTCCTGCTCACCCCAGAAAATGTAGGAATTTTGTAGCCTTATGACACAGTGTCTGCAGTTCTATACCTTTGAAATTTCATTTCTTGTTCTTTATGCTTTGTACAATTTGTTCTTGATGAAGAAGAGAAGGGTTCGTGTGATTCAATGGAGTTCTGTGTTATCCTATAGGCTATTTGGTGGTTGGCTATAATTGAGCTTGTGGCATTGTATTTACATTTATTTGTTTGTCACACAGGGCTTCTGATTATCCTAGGGAATATGATGGTTCCTGCCTTCAGATGAGATTATCCTACAGTCCTGCTGCTCAGTTTTTTCTCTTTTTGGTTCAGTGGACTGATTGCCACCTTGCTGGTGCGTTGGGATTGCTTAGAATTCTCATTTACAAGGTAATTTTCATTACATTATTTAGCACATGGGATGATGTTTTTGGTCCCCTCTTAGTATAGTATCTAACTGTTAAAATCCCCTCTGCCGGTGCTGTCATAATGCTGTGCCTTTTCCATGGTGTCAAGGTGTAATAATATGATATTGTATGTATCACAGGCTTATGAGGACGGAAAAACAACAATGTCTGTTCATGAAAGAAAAGCTAGTATAAGAGAGTTCTATGGTGAGTGTGTTAAGGCAGCTAATGCTTTCGCAGAACTGCATTAAGAAAATTTTAACTTTGTAGATGATTTATGTTCTTGTCTCCTATCCTTAACTGCTACCATATTAAATATCTCCATGTTAATCCACTAAGATTTTGTTGACAGGGGTGATATTTCCCTCTTTATTGCAACTTCAAAGAGGAATTAATGATGTAGAGGAGAGGAAACAGAAAGAGATTTGTTCCAAGTATAAAAAGAAGGATGAGATGGACAGAGGAAAGTTCTCTGAAATTGATAGAGAAAGAGATGAAGAATGTGGAATTTGCTTGGAAATAAATACCAAGGTTGTGTTACCAAAATGCAATCATTCAATGTGTTTGAAGTGCTATCATAATTGGTAAGCTAAACACAGTATTTTGCAAATAATGATACCTGCAAATTATAATATTGAAACAATGGCAGCTAATTTCTTTTGGTTGATGCATTTCCAATTGATAAAAACATAATATGTGTGAAACTTTGGGCGTTGAGTAACGTTTTTTTTTCCTCAAACTGGGGGAATTAGAACAGTTATTGGAGAGCACTCTGCATGTCCATTAGCAGATATTTAGGTGTGAGAGTATGTTAATAATACAATCTGATGCTGAATGGTAATTTTAGATGTTTGGCTTTTTTTTTACTAGACTGAGAACATCTCATTTAAAAAATATCTCTTTCCCTCCAAAGCAGTTCCTCTGCTTGAGGACTTGTCTTATGCAAGCATCATTTCTAATCTTGACACTGGCATGAATAAGTTTGTCCCTTTTCGGCTGTAAAGATAATGGCCATGGTGAAAAGATTCATTGCAGATGAGAGACACTGGTAGTAAGCAGGGTTAGAAACAGAAATGCCTCTATCTTGCTCAATATTTGATACGCTTGAAAAAGTTACTGGCATAAATGCCGTTTTCGTGGTGAGAACACACTTAGAACTACTAGGAGATACATAATTACTTCTAAGCTAAGCTTACTAGGAGAGTTTAAAGCTTTCTTTTATAATGATTAGTGCCCTATTGAAGGTTGCCTCAGAATGGCATTTCTGATGTTTTAATTTTATCATGTTCTATGTGGCATCTACTAGCAGAAAATGCGCTTTTCTTCCTTTCAGATTTCAGTTTATACTACTGACTCAAACGTGTTGCCATGCCAATCGTAGGCGGGCACGGTCTCAGTCTTGTCCTTTCTGTCGTGACAGTCTTAAGAGAGTAAACTCAGGTGACCTTTGGATCTACACGAGCAAGAAAGAGATTGTTGCATTGTCATCTATTACTAGAGAGAATTTGAAGAGATTGTTTATTTACATTGATAAGTTACCCCTCATTGTTCCTGATCCAATGTTTGCTTATGATCTCCGGTAGTAGTACAGACTGTGCTGCAGGACCGGCGATTTTTGTATATATCCAGCTGTTGATTGATTGTACATGATTATTGTTTTTCTGCTGTCCTTCATCAGGAATAAGTTCTAGAATTGTAAATGCATGCTAATGCTCTGGATTTTTTTTACTCCTTTATAATGTATGTTTTGACCCAATTAGCATGGTGTTCTCTTGTTAATGTTTTTTTTTTTTTTTAACTAAAAATTTCCTTACATGAAAAATAGCCGAAACAGTATCAAGGCAGCACGCATGTATCAAAATAATCTACAAGCAAAATAACATAATGATTATAAGCTTGACAATACAAGATTTGTACTCATAAGATAATCGAAACAGAAATCCACTTAAAAATTAAGTGGAAGAAATGTAAAATTTTAGCATCAATACGAGATTTGTATTCATAAGATAATCAAAATAGAAATTCACTTAAAAATTAAGTGAAAGAAATGTAAAATTTTAGCATCAGTGTAACTTTCATTTATGGAAATAAGACGGTTAGATGTTTGATTTTCAGATACCTTCTATAAATTGGAAATCTTGTAAAGAATTTTGTATTTGAAGTAGGTTAAATCAAAAAAATTTTAATATGAATACAAATCTCCATTTCAAGCCAAGGCACAATCTGAAAATACTTTCATGAGATACATAGATCTACAAAAATATCGATTTATTAGGTGCTAAAACCCTAAATGTATATAAATATTAAGAGAGGACTGTTACTGGCCAGAGATGGCCAACAGCAATCCGGAAGAAGACCGCGTAAATGAAATAGTTAACTAATACATGCCAATTCTGTCACGTTCATATGCTGCTAATTGTTAACAATTTAAAATAATGATTGAATTAAAATAAATTATTATTTCGATCAACTAATTAGAGATGAGTGTGAAATTAAATTCAACTTGACCGGGAGATGCTTAAGATGTTTCATCAATTCAAGGGATTGACTGGTGGATCAAAGAAGCCATGTGGATCTTAAAATCCAGTGCATCATATTCTTGTTTTAGCACCAAACAGTACCATTATATTCTATAATGAACAAAGCAAGCAAAATGTATTAAATAAAACTGGTATTAAAATTAAGCTAATATAGATCTTGTATTAAGCTATAAAAGCGAGATTGCTCGCATTTACCATCCCCAAGAAACTAACAAGGCATCATGTCATGGCAGTGGATCGAGCCACATGTTTTCCTCATTCTCCCAATCTTCTTAACCTACTTTTCTTCAACAAGTCCACATATATATGTAATATATATAACCTAACAATACGCATCTACAAGATCCAAAAATCTTTCTCCAAAATCACACGATGCCCAGATCAAAACCATCCAAATTCACTCTTCTTCTTCTTCTTCTTCCTCTTCCTCCTCCTCCTCCTGCCCTTCCTGAAAGATCAAAGAAGCATGACATAAATATTAGAGCTGATATTAGATGTGCAAACAGAAGAAAATACAAGTCTTGAATCAAGGAGGCCGAAAAAACAAGTCTTGTCAAATTTGTGATGTAAACTGCTTAGTAGATTCAATCCACTCAACTGGGAAATTCCACATCTATGCTCCATGTCACAACCACACAACACAAAAACATTTCTCGATTTGGTAAATGAAACAGTAATCTTAATTGTTAACTGGGAAATTCCAGGAAAAGTTCAGCAGCAAGACACAGAGCTGTTTCACTATTCTCCAGCTAATCTAACCCCGTATTAACATTCTAAAGCACGCAATGCATTAAGCAGATCACAATCATAAAAACGTATGCATTGTGAAGAATCATACAATAATGTCACAGCTCAGACATGGATAAACAACCAAATATAAGCAAGCCCACCTCTCCAGTGGCCTCCTCATCTTCGTCATGCACTTCAGATTTTGACCTGTCTGACTCCTCATCGCCATCATCAGCTGTGCTCTCCTGTAAACATAATAGAAACCAACTTAACATGTAACAGCAATCACAACACTCTTTTAACTAGACGATCATTAATACGATATGTTCACCTCCTTCTTGTTGTAGGCTTTCATGAGTTTTTCATACTCGCCCTTCTTATTGGCAGCTTTAGCTTCATATGGAGCTTTGTCCTGCAAAACCAGAAGTGAAACTTGCAACATATATGTACAACCACTCCACTGCATCATAAAAGTTATCTTTCAACTTACAGCAGCAGACATTGATTTCCACTTCGCCCCTCCAGCTTTGCCCACCTACAATCAGAGAACCATTCAAATAAATCAAAGTAAAATCTCATACACAACATTGTAGTTAAAATTCACTGTTCGCTTACAGCTGCTACAGATGTCACATGAGGATTTTCTTTCTTGAAAATCTTCCGATACTCCTCGCTGCAACCAAAGGAAAGCCACGGGTTCAGAACAATCCAAAAACAAAATAATAATAATCAGTTAACTTCTACTGAAGCACGTACAGGAAGACAAAGAAAGCACTAGGAGGCCTCTTTGGTTTGTTAGGATCTTTCTTGGCCTTTTTCTCCCTCTTAGCTTTTAATTTGCTACTCTTATCGACGGCAGTTGCTGCTTTCCTCTTTCCAACCTTTCTGAAAATGATAGAGATTACACATATGATCCATCATAATAACATTCCGCCGTATCCACCATCAAAATACATTACAAAATCAGAACTTTATTGAACACCCTTTTCATCTAAGAACACACCCTTTTCAATTGATCTTGGCAGCCCAAAACAAATCGTACTATCATATAGAATTTAACAAAGAAATAAACAAATGGGTATGAATTATATTAACCTATCATCGACAGGCTTCAAAGCATCCTTTGAAACCTTTACTGCATCTTTACCCTTAGGATTCTTCATTGTTAGTCGCAGGTACCTGTATCATCAACCAAGGCTTATATCAAATTCAGCAATTCAGCAACCCCTCAAAGTCCTAAAAATTCAAAAATTCAATCCAATTCTGTTTAATCAATTCTCTGCTTCGAAAATCCACGGTTACTTGAATTCAATTCTTCAACTTAAAAACAAAAAACTTTAAAAAAAAAATAAATCTAATTCAAAGTCTTCTGTAATTTGAATATAAAAACAAACTTGGGAAAAAATTATAATACCCTTCAATCCATATTCAACAGCACACAAGACATAAAACACAGAGAAACTAAAAAAGAAATAAAAACAGAGCATACAACAACTAGTAAAATCCATCAAAAAGTGACCTCAATTTCCAGGGAACCAAACAGAAAACACGAATAAAAGTAGATGGTATGCATAAATAGAAACAATAGAGCAGAACCCTGAAGGGAAAAATAGGTTTACCTTTGAAGAGCGAAACAGAGCTGAACAGAGTAAAAGCGGCGATGCTCATAAAACGAAGAAACAGCGTTGAAAAAAACCAAAACGGAGAATTTGAATTTGATGCCAAGCAGAGAATTAGAATAAACTAAGCTAAGGCCGCGACCGACCGACTGAGTGGGGAAACCTTGTAAAGTGACTGGAATTTCCGGTAATCTTTAGGTGCTTGCCGCATCACGAGTGATGAGTCAGCGTGAGTTTACGGGATGTAGCCGGTTATTAATATGTGGGAATAAGATCATAATTACTTTACTTTTTTTGGATAAACCTTATGAGATTTGCCTCTGCAATTTAGATTTGAGATTTTTTTGAGTAAAGATTTGGTGACCATAATTATCATTTTTTATTTATGAACCTAATATAAACATAAAAATTAATTTTATATTATTTTTAATAGCTATTATTATATTAATTACTATTAATTTCTATATCATTATTATATAAAATTATAATAATTGAAATTTATATCAATAAATTAAACAAAATAGTCTAAGTTATATTGTCATTTATAAAATTACTAAATTTTAAATTTAAATTTTGATGTTATTTTTATAAATATTAATTAAATTTGTTATTTTATAGTGAGCGACGAAAAATGATTAATTTCTATCATACAATCCACAATTTATTTAAATTTTAATATATTAAAAATTATCATTTTCATTTTAAATTGTTTAATATTTTAAAAATAATCTATTTTTAATTTGACTTGTCAAATTTTTTTAAAAATATATTATTTATTTTTACCAATTTATTATTTTATTAATTTTGTTAAATAGCTCGAAATATTATTTGATAACTTCATTAATAATCTAAAAATTTTATAAGGATAGATCTTTAAAATATAAGTTAGTATAATTTTGTTTTGTACGTATTTGAGTCAATCTAAAATATAAAAAATCGTAATAAAAATTGTAAAAAATAAAATAGTAATTTTTTTTATTATAGATAATTATTAATATATTAATTGTTAATGGTACTTGAATTCGCATTAATTGCCAAGACTAACAATTCTTGGTAGTGTTGGGCATTTAGGATAGTGACGTATGATTGCTGCAATGAGAAGGAAGATATTATGTAGCAAAAATAAGAGTATTTATATTTAATTAATTAATTATAAACTGGTGATTTGACTTTTTTTTTTAAAAAAAAAAAGGCACTGTGACTGGACTTGGCCTTTGACGTTGGACGTTTATAAATGTCGATTTTTTTTTTTTTTTTTAATAAAAGTTTCATTAAAGAAACCAAGGAAAGCTCTAGCAAGCTTCAGAATACAGAGACGGACAAAATAAGAGTTGATTTTTCACTCATTCGTACGGGTCTACAATACATGCTGCAAGCACTGGGCTATAAAGCAAACGAACCCAAAACACTTCAAATTAAATGTTAAAATCTCAAAAGCAACAATTTAAGTCTTAAATTTGTGGCAATTAGAATGGTCTGGTTTATATTCTCATTTATAAAAATTGTAAAATTTTTGGGTTGAAGTTCTCACATCTATCATCCATTCTTGTCTATCATCTATTAATATTGGTGAGAATTATTATTTTTATGGTAAATATTAAGGAGATGATCATCTCTTTGATATTGAACTATATATGTGTAGGTGCGGAGTTCAACGCATGCTCAAATGTTCGGCGACTACAATACTATGTGAGTTTAGAGTCCATTAAGGAGATATAATTAAGACTTAAAGTCTAAATTGGAGATGAAGTCACCACCCGGGTGAAATTCAAAACACACTTTTACAGTAATTGGATCCCATAGAAGGCTCCAATAGTTGTCCTCAAAGACTGAATTCGGAAACTAGATTTAGGATTTTGGAATATCCACCCAACATCGCGGTTGATCTCAATTTGTGTTTCGTGTTTTGTTATTTTTTAATTCTTTAATTATTTCTTTATTAACATGCAAAGTCGCAATTGCCTCCATATAATTTTTAAATTTTACAAGTAAATTCAAATTTATCAATTAAGCCATTATACATACATATATATATATATATATATATACATATATATATAAGTTTGCTAGACTGTATTTCCTTTTGACACTGTTTTGAAACTTGAAAAGGTTTAAAAACAGGATTTTTGAGTTTTTCTTCAGGAAGATTGACAGACTCTGAAGATTTGACTGAATGATGTAAAACAGTTGGATGTTGAATTTTTGATTCGATCCTGGTTAACTGTTTTCCAATTGTTTGAAGATGAGTGTTTGAAAAATTATTTTGCAAGATAATGTTTTTCAAATTTTTTGAATCATCATTGTCTTGAGGAAGTTTGAAAGGAGCTGCTGGAATTTCCGAGTTACCATGAGAAAAGGAGATATTCCTTAATGGTGGGTGCTCAGATTGGATTATCTGATCATCTACCTTCCATTCAGGATTATTATTATTATCATTATTATTATTATTGTTACAATCATTAATAATTATGTAAAATTGAATCTTATATTTTTTTAAGGGGACTAGAGCAATAGAATGTTATCCAGAGGGCAATTGATGAGGGGAAATTGATGTTACTTTCTAAAGGCAAGAATGTGGCTGAAATTATAGCTCTTTCATTCCCTTTAGATATGGTTTATCCTAAGGAAGTGGTAAGGGTAAGGGAGTGCAATAACCTTTTCACCAAGATTGACCGAATTTAAAGGTCGAGGTCTCTTCTCACTTTGGTGAAGGTTTTGGCTTGAAGATGGCAAAGGAGAAAGAAATTATTTGTTCCTCATGTCATATTAAATTTCAACATGCAAGAGAAGAGAAGCCAATGGATTAACATAGGAAAGGAGAGCAATTTCAAGTAATTTTACTTTGGCCAAATCATAAAACATTTAAGCCTAATGTTACTGATGAGTGGCAGAAACATAATCCAAGGCCGAAAGTGCTTCAAAGAGTGTGGTACCAGATGAGGAATGAATGGTGCAAATGACTAATACTAAAAAAAGATGAATGTGATGCAAGCATTAGGTAGCTAGAGAATAAGTTGAAGCACAGTCTGACTCAGACTGACTAAAGGGACTAAGATACTGATAGACAATCAGGAAGAAGCCAATTCTTTAAAATAAGAGGATCAGTCAATAAGACAAATGGCCAAGAAGATGTATGGCAAGATAAATTATGAGGCTAAGACTCTCTCTAATTTCTAGCTTTACAAAGAAACGAAGTATCAATGCGGAGCCTAGTGGTGGTCAATCAAGTTGGGGAAAATTAAAGATGGCCCTATGCCCCAAGATTATATTTATAAGTAGAATGTTAACGTGATAACCTTGTCAAATAACTTTAGGTCAAAACTAGGCCATAAGTCTACTCTTGATGGGGATACTATTGATGATGAATTAAGTTGTATTCATTCTACACTTCACCAAGTTTTATATATTTGGAGAAATAAAGGAGATGTTGAGATAGTCCATGGGGATCCCAATCCATTAGGTGAAGAAGCATATAATGCTAAAGCCATGGTGTATCTTATTACAACTACAATATCTAGGAATTTAAATGGAGTCTAGAAAGTGTGTATATATATATATATATACACACACACACATTACTATCTGTAGGGGTAAAAGGTCAATCGATTATCATTTAGGATAATGATAAGATATTATCAACATTATTTTTAAAGGAATTATGCTAATGGTTCCTACATCAGATTAACTAATTGCATATTCGATGGTTAATAACAATATCTTGTAGGCTAACTAAATATTGGAGATGCAACAATATCAACTAAGAAGCTTGGTGATCATTTAATTGAGACCCAAGATCATTGGAAGGAAATTAACTTGGGGACAAAAGAAGATCCAAGGCCAATTTTTATTAATGCCTGATTAAGTATAGAGTTTAAGGAAAAGTTAATGAAGTTGCTTTATGAATACAGGGATAGTTTTATTTAGAGTTTTGATGAGATGCTCCAGCTAGAGTGAGAACCAACTGAGCATGAGCTAGATTGACAACAAATTGAGCATGAGATTTTAAATAAGCCAGGGTATCAGCCTTACATCTGAACCCCTAGGTCAATGTTTTGTGAAGTCGACAAGTTGGGAAGATGAAATCAAGAGACTAACCGATGCAGGCTTTATTAGAAAGGTAAAATATACTAAATGGTTGTTTAATATTATGCATATAATCAATCAAACTAGAAAACTTCAAGTTTGTATTGACTTCTAGTTATTGAATTTGGAAACTCCTCAGAATGAATATTTTATGCCTGTGGCTGATATGTTGATAAATGTAACAGTAAGGAATCTTACCCTTAGTTTGATGAATGGGCATTCAGGCTATAATTAGATACATACCAAGAAGGAGGATGTTAGTAAAACAACATTTAGATGCTCAGAGGCACATAAGAGTTATGAATGGGTCGTCATGCCATTCGATCTTTAGAATGTTGGAGCTACTTATTAATGAGCAATGGATAGGTTCTTTAGCAATTTGGTTAGGGATTCAATGAAAGTTTATAGTCATAATGTGATAATTAAGTTTAAGGCCAAAGAAGAGCATTTCAAAAATCTCCAGCAAGCCTTTGGCTGAATAAGAGCTAATAAGCTGAAGATGGACCATTTGAAGTGTGCTTTTGGGGTTAGCCAACTTTTCAGGATTCTTGGTGCATCAGAAGGGGGTGGAAATAAATGCTCTTAAGGCTAAAACCATCATTGAGGCCATACCTCCAAAGTTCAAAAAGGAGCTTCAAAGATCGATTATTCATATAAGCTACTTGAGAAGATTTATCTCTAACACCACAAGCTAATTGCAGATTTGGGAACCCCTATTGAAGCTTTGTGATAAGGAGGAATTCATTTGGACTAAAGAGCACTAACATACCTCTGATCAAATTAAGGTATATTTGACTTGCTATCCAATGATAACTACTCTAAGGTTGATATTGTCATTAATCTTATATATATTGGCTCTATAGAATTTATTAGAATCTTGATTGCTTAGGAGTAGGATTGCTTTAAAAGGAAGATTTACTATCTTAGTGGAGCCTAAACCGATATAGAAACTAGGTATTCCCTAATTGAGAAGCTTTATCTATGTTTGTACTTCTCTTATTGTAAGCTTAAATACTATATGCTTCCATTGATTGTGTTGGTTGTTTATCATACTGATATGATTAACTATATGCTATCAGGCCATTTTTTAGAAATAAGTTGAGAAAGTGGGCCCTGCATTATTAGAATTCACATTATAGTGTGTTCCTTAGAAAGCGGTCAAAGGTTAAGCCCTAGTAGATTTCTTGGCTAATCATCCCTACGTGCCAATTGAATAGCTTTATATGTGTGAACGAATGACATAGAAAGTTTAGTATGATGGATCTCATTCACAGTCGAGCTCAAGGTTATTGATGGTGTTTCTTTCTTTTGCGTTTGACTTTAATTGTACCAATAACCAGGCTGAATATAAGGCATTATTGATCGAACTGAAGATTTTGTCAAAATTGAATGTCCAACATGTTCACCTCTTTGGAGATTTAATGCCTTGTTGAGAATCTCTAGTGATTTCATATGTGATTCGGCCATACTAGGGGCATATTGTAGTAAGGCTTAGTACATGATTGTTGGATTTCTCGAAGCAAGGTTTGAATACATGGAGAGAAGTTTTAATTCTAAAGCTAATGGTCTTGCTCAGTAGGCCTCTGGTTATATTGGAAAGTTAAAACAAGTATCTCTTATTATTCAACCAAAGTCATATTTAATAATAGGCAAGTTG
>CATIWM010220240.1:0-11643 GCA_949671775.1 Mallotus repandus
GATTTCCGATAAAAAAAAAAAAAAAAAAATGTAAAAAAGGCCAAATGTTTTTATTTAATGGCCAACTTCGGCCTCTTTTATTTTTTTTTATTTTTTTTTTTTTTTAATTAATTTTTTTTTTTGAAAATTTATAAAAAAAAAAAATTTAATTAAATAAATAAAATTTACAATAAATTTTAAAAATAATTTACAATTTAGTTCTAAACCAATAAATCTAATTTCACAGTATATTTTCATCATCGGGTCCTCTGTCGCATCCATGCTCTAGTCATCCCGAAATTGGGTGCTTACACTTTCCTAGTGTGAGAAACATGCCTTATGTATTGTGGTGGTGAATTCTTTCCATAACTCTTTTGAGTCATAGTGTAAGACATACATTGGCAATGATAATGTGTGTTTTGATAGGTTTGTGCAACATGTTTATGTGCATTGTGTTGTGTAGTATGCTTATTATGATTATGTCTAGTGTACATATAACCATGCTTTGGTTGTGGTGGTCTAGTTTGAGCCTTACCTCTTTGTGTCGATGAAGGTTGAGTCTTATTGGACTTTCCCTTATGGTTCGACACATGAGACCTCTTAGCTTTAAAGGCTTGAGTCTCATTTTTGGATATAGGTGCAATAGAATCATGTGATGCTTTAATAAAATTAATGTGTGATGATGATGAGGGAGTCATTCCATTTTTGTATCCAATTCCATAAGTATCTCCATGAAATTTTTGAGAGTCAAAAAGACTATCTAAAGTTTCTTTTCCCTTTTGGAATTTTGAAATGGAATTCTTTAACTCTAAGACTTCTTTAGAAAGTTTATGATTTTCATCATTTTCTTTCTTGAGTTAGTCTTCTTAGGAATTTGAACATTCCAAATCACTTGCAAGTTTTTTATTTGATTTAACAAGTTTAGAAAAATCACGTTTTAAGTTTTCAAATTCCTTGGATAAGCTAGTAAACTTATATTTTTAAATTTTTTTTAGAAAGTAAGCTAGTATATTTATGCATAATTTTGCTTATGATAGAGCTCTCATCATCATCATCATTATCATCATCATCACATTCACAATAATCATCACAAGATGAGTTAGAAATAGATGGTACCTCATTATTATCTTCAAGAGCCATGAAGCAAAGGTTGGCCACTTTTTGTTATTCCTCTTCTCCTTCAGATTCAGAGGAGTCATCCCAAGCAGCCTTGAAAGCCTTCTTTTTATCCTTTGCTCCCTTGTTCTTGAATTTGAGTTTGGGACATTCACTTTGAATGTGTCCCGGTTTCTTGCATTTATAGCAAGTAACTTCTTTGGCTTTCTTCTTACCATCTCCTTCATATTTTTTACTGTCTCTAATTCTTGAGGAGTGTTATTTTCTCAAGAATTTCTTAAAGTTTCTTATGAGCATAACAATTTCATCATTTTTATCATCAGAATCTTCAATGATTTCTTCTTCACTATCATTTTGTGAAGCTTTAAGTGCAATGCTTTTCTTTTTGTCTTCCTTCTCTTCTTGCTCTTCACCTCTTTGCTTTATTGTAAGCTCATGGGTGAGAGGATTTCTAATAAGCACATTAATTGAGAGAGTTGAGAGGTCTTGAGCTTCCTCTATTGAAGTAACTCGAGATTCCCAATCCTTCTTAGGTAAGATTCTTATAATCTTATTGTTTACTTCTTCCTTGGAGAAATGTTTTCCAAGTTTTTTAAGGGTTGTGAGAAGATCCATGAGACAGTTTGTCATCTCCATGATAGATTCGTGTGGCTTCATTTTGAAGAGTTCATACTCATACATATGGAGTTGAACCTTCTTGCTTATAACTTGTACATTGCCTTCATGGTGGTTTTCCAAAGTCTCCCACATTTCCTTGGCAGAAATACAATGTTGAAGCTTGCTACTTTCTTCTCTTGTCATGGAGGATGCTATGGTGATCATAGTCTTTTTGTTCTTGATGTTTTCTTCCTTTTGATTATTACTCCATTCATCTCTTGAGAGAATAGTGATTACAACATCTTTGGTAGCTTTAGGAGGTTCCCATCCTTTTAGGACACTTTCCCAAAGTCTAGATTCATTATCTAGATATCGCTCCATTTTGAATTTTCAATTTGGATAATCACTACCATCAAAGAAAGGTCTAAAAGAGGAGGAGTTTTGATTTTCACTTCCCATGATATTGTATTCTAGCAATGAAGTTCCTATAATTCAAGCTTTAATACCAAATGAAAATGCCTTAGAGGGGGGGTGATTAAGGAAATCGAATTCAAATCGAAAGTAAATAAAATTTAAACAAAAATAGAAATAATGTTGAGAAGGAAGAATGAAGAAAATAATGATTTAAGGAGTTCAGATGCAACAATAATCCTACGTCTCCACCTAACTTATCCCTAAGTTAGGATTTTCAATCACCTATAATCTTATTCATAAGATTGAGATTACACAAGAATTTAAGGCTCACTCTTACAATCTTACAAACAAGAGTTTCTAGGCTCACTCTAGAACCAACTCCCAAGTGTTTTAATGGTTAAACACTAAAACCAATTCCTTTAGAAATAAATCTCACTTCCCTTCTAATCTATCCCAAGACTTAGATGAAGTAGAAATTCAATTTCTAACACACAACCAACTCTCACAAAGAGTTAATGAAACTAAGAATGAATAAATTAAAAGTTTGAGAGCTTTGATGAATGCTTAAGAGAGAATGAATGATAAACAAGTTTCCTTAACATTCAATTGAGCTCTAGGAGGTGTTTATATAGGTAAACATCTCAGATTATAGCTGTTAGAGAGATCAAATATATCTCTAATGTCTCCAAAAATCAAAATAATTGATTTTGACTTTTATGTAGAAATATAGCTGCTCACGATCATGACTAGGTGCTCACGATCGTGACCAATGCAAACTAGCCGTTGAAAATTGAAAATGTTCACTGAGCTTGTGAAGAAAACTGGTCACGAGCATGCTCACGATTGTGACTGAAGATCGTGAGCGGCTATGCCTTCTAGATGAGAATGGGACTTCACATAATCACGATTGAAGCAGCTCATAAATGTAGCTTGTGACACCATCACGAGCACTTGCATGATCGTGACTTTAGATCGTGAGCGACTATGCCTTCTTACATCAAATTGATACTGTAGAAGCCTGGCTTGTGAGCTTTGATCATGGTCGTGACCAGAGCTGGTGATAACATCAACCTAAATCACACTTAGTAAAAATGTTAGTTTTAAATTATTTTGTCAAAGATCAAAATATAATATTTTGATTTAAACCACATAAGGTCAACAGAGACTGGTCATCAATCCTCCATGTCATCAATCCTCACATAAAAAACACTCCATCATCGAACGGTAAAAAAAAATATGTCGCAGTATTTGAATTTTACTCGTGATCTAACGGCTCTAAATTTGAGCATCTCAGATAGGGAGACGCCTGATCAATCCTCATATATAAAACTCTCCATCATCGAATGGTAAAAGCATTTGGATTTTACTCGTGATCTAACGACTCAGATTTGAGCATATCCACCTATCCCCTCATTAATCTTCTCACACCTCTCTATAAATTGCCGGCGTGACATTCAATTTCTCTCACTTTCAATAATCCTCTTGCATTGAAGATGAGTGTGCCACCTCGCTCCATAGCGAGCGGTGGTCAATCTGCTTAGGCTGAAGTTTTTGCGCTAGTAGTTTTTATTGTGCTGGGTTCCGTCTTTGGCACTGATGGCTTCATCGCATTTGTCTTGAGTGGTGATATTCTGACTCCTCTTCAGGAAGCTTTCTACCTTTCAATTGTTGCTGCTTTGTTGCTTTTTATTCGTGGCATTACTCATTTCCATACAACTATAAGTGGGTGGTGAATAATTAAGAGAGACCATGGATTCATCGTAGCAACCGTGGGAAACCTAATATGTATGGGATTGACCATCATTGTTTCCAAGTATTATAAAGGCAAATCCATTATTCTATCTCTTTTCTTTGGTGCCATTTGTCTGTCCTGAGTTACACAAATTGTGAAGCCAACAGTTGATTTTAGTCTCTATTCCTTTTTGGTGTTCACTAGGCTGGGTCATACATTGGATAAATTTGGGCGTGAAAACACTCGCCAAATAGGGAAATGTTGTGGAGTCATGTTTTGCTATAGATTATTGATGCTTTAGAGAAATTATCTGGATCGAAAGATTCGGGTGAAAGCTGGTGAAGCACAGACGTAAAGCATTGTGGAGCGAGCAATTAAAGATGAAAGACGAAGAACTGGTGGTTATCAAAATTGATTGTTTTTGTGTTTTGTGTAAAAAGAAAAGCTGGGGAAAAAAAAAGAGAAGTGATAGTAGCGTTTTTTTTTTTGGTGTAAAAAGAACAGTCGTTTAGTTTTGCTGACAATAACATTTGTTTAGTTTTGCTCATAGAGGTTCCTACAGTGAGTGCATCCTCAAGTACAAAACTTCTCAACTGCATGTAGAGGATAAATCATACCTTCAATACCATATTTGGATGCTATGTTTTTTTTCACAATGAGCTTCACATTAATCCTCCTTTGTTTCAACTAATTTACTCACTGCAAGGCACTGGCATTCTTTCTTTGCTTATCAATAGTTTCTTTTCCTTATACATCGCAAAATTTGGAATGTGATGATATGCATCTTATTGATATGTATCTAGAGATGTATTCTTTTCCGACGTAATTCATGTTTTTCAAGTTATGGCAGGGGTAGTGGACTGTATAATTGTGGAATCGCAATTGTCTATGAGATATTCGCTTTAGATCTACGTGTGTACATATATGTCAATGCTTGTGTATTTTAACTCAACATTTAGTTCTCTCCCTCTGAATTTTCCTTTCTTTTCTCTTCTCAATTTTTAAAACAATGTTGAGAAGTGAGAACCATGAAATTTGAATACCTATGGGTCAAAACTATCAGAATTTCACTCTGCAAGTGATCTAATCTGAAAAATTGAGGAAAGTATTAAGTCGAACTACTAATCTGGTTGATTTTATTTTTGATCTTTCTCATGTATTAGCCAAGGCCAGTGAGCTTAGATTTAATGTCCTAGGTTATAAAGGTTCAGAAGCTGACATCAATAGTTCTGATTGCATTGATAAGGTTGCATTGCCAGAGACTATGGTACTTGAAAGGGCTTCATCGAAGGAAAACTATCAAAATGGTTGCGCACACATTTCTAGTTCTACCTCCAATCCTGAGGTGCCTGATGAGGGAAATTTGGTATCAGGCTATGGACTGAATACCGCATTATGCAAAGTATCTCCGGAGGAATTGGAAGAATTGAAATCAGAGAAAAACAATGTGGCCTTGGATCTTGCTAGGTGCATAATTCACAAATAGTGTATAATTTGATTATACACTTAGCAGCACCATTGGCCTGGGATCTTTGCTCCTTCAGGAGAGGGCAATCCTTTTGAGAGATTTCACGGCCATTTTGGGGCTTTTTACCTATTTAGGGTAAAAAGAAATTTTATTTTCCACTTTAGGGTGGTTTTCAAAGAATTTCCAACTTTGAGATAAAAAAATAATTCAAAAATAAAAAAGGTAATAAACTTATTCCGCCACTTAATGTGGCGGAAATACTGTAGGACAACCTATTTCCGCCAATTTGATTGACGTTAATAATAAAAAAATAAATGAGAAGTTCTCTAGTTGAATTGACGGACTTGAGTTTAAAAAAAAAAACTATCAGTTGTTGTTCATGCTAACAAATTCATAGAAATCCGCCAGTTTGGACTTCACTTGTTTTTTTTTTTAAAAAAGGTGTCACTCAGCCTAGACTGACGCAGCCTACACGAAGACTCAAGCCTACACACACCACAGGTCCTTGAACTCAAGCCTAAATACGTCACATTAAGTTATTAAAAATACCTCTTTAATTTTCAATCATTACTATGATCACTTAATTACTAACTAATACTCCCTCCATTCCATTCCATTCCAATTGTCTTTTAAAGTATTGTTACAAAGATTAAGAATTCTATCTAATGGGCATAACTATAGATGCAAATGACTATATAACCCTCTTTTAGAAAGACTAAAAATTAATTACTCAAATCAAGTACTAGAAAAAAAATTTACTCTAAAAACAAGATAAGGGTAAAGTTGAAAAAAAGAAGTTATTTTTTATTGGTAATCTAAAAAAAACAATCGTAGTGGAACAAATTCTGTTTTTTAAATACAATTGGAATGTAATGAAGAGAGTAATTACCTAATTATTAGCTTCATTTGCATGGATACTAAATCATTAACCAATGAAAACTCAATCATTTGCATGGATAATAAATGACATCCATGAAAACCAATTGCATTGACTTCAGTGCATGGTAATTAAAACATAATGTATTGTTTTATATTGTAGTTAAAAATAAAATTATAACGTAAGTTGATAAATATATTTTAGTTAAAATAAAAAAATATAATGGACTTTACGTTATATGTTAATAAAAATTCATCATTTTCTTATTTTTAAATTCATCTTTTTTAATTTTAATTTTATAATGTTTATAATTAATTAGTTATAATAATATTAAAAATAATATTATATTTATAATAATATTATAATTTTTTTGTTTATTAATTTTAATATTTTTATGATTATTTTAATTCAATCTATTATTATTATTATTATTATTATTGTTTTTGTTGTTGTTATTATTATTTATGCATGAGTGGTGTGTGTGGAGCCTTTATGTATGAATTTGCACGAGTGTTATGCGTGTTGTGTAATTGGCCTATTTTTAAAATTTTATTATTATAATAATTATGATTAATTACTTATAATTATATTAAAAATAATATTATCATTATAATATTATTATGACTTTTGTGTTTTTTAATTTTAATATTATTATGATTAATTTTATTTATATATTATAATTATTATTATTTTATGCATAAGTGGTCTAGTTTTTTTTAAATTTTAAATTTTTAATTATTACTATGATCACTTAATTATTAATTAATAATTACCTAATTATTAGCTTCATTTGCATAGATACTAGATCATTAACCAATAAAAACTCAATCATTGCGTGGATAATAAATGACATTCATGAAAACTAATTGCATTGATTTCAATGCATTATCTTGGCATTTGTTTCATCCAGAGTTGTCTTTTTGAATTAAAAAAAAATTTCCTCAGCTCTGCCAACTAATAAAAAAAATTAGGACTGTCATCTTTGCCGCATTGAGTGGCAGAAATGGTCTCTTTACCAATTTAACTGGCGGTGTTGATATGCTCAATCCATGCAAGCAATAATCACCTTAAATCTGTAATAACTTTTTAAACTATCCTAAAGTTAGAAATATTTTAAAAACTACCATAATGTGAGAAAATAAAATCCTTTTATATTAAAATGGGAAAAAGCCCGCCATTTTGGCATAATTCGTTAAACCTTATATAAATACGAATTGCATAACTATTACCGGTTATCATTTTAATTGACAATTCTTGACGTTCAACTCAAAAGCAACAATACAGTATTAGACAGCAAAAGAAACTGGTTTATTCCCTTTCATTGCTCTCCAATCCAAAATCTAGCAACGATGAGCTTCCCTTTTCACTAATAACAGGCATAAAATCATCCAAAATCAACTTGGAAATTCCCCATGAAATAGTAGCTCAATTCGCTGCACCTAATTGCATTTTTTTTGAGCATTAATTGCATTATCCAAACTTATGACAAAAAAAGAAAAAAAAACACATTAAAAATCATAGACACGTACACCGTCACAGCAGAGTAGGAGAAGAAGCAAGTGAACATAACCCTCCCATAAAGCTTAAATAACCCATCGATTTCTTGATTCAGGAAGACAGGAGACGGGAGTGATTTGGAAATATGGCAGATGGAGCTGGTAGAACAAAACGGAAATGAACACATTAACAGTGGTATACGAAGGCCGAAGGTACAAATTGCAACCCACTGTTTCGCCCTAATATTGCACCTTTTTGTTTTTTAATCAGATTCAAAATTTTTCGTTCTAAAATTATGGTGTACTGTATGGTTACAATATAAATTTTATTTTATGAATAACCACTCTTGGATGATTTACTAGTCTAGAGGTATGCCTTTAGTCGGTTCGGTCGGTTTTAAATATTTTTTGACCGAATTGAATTAACTGAAGCGAATTAAATTGGAAATCGAACTGAATTGAAATAACTAAAATTTTAAAAATAAAAACTGAACAGACTGAAATAACTGAAATTTTTAAAATATCAATTATTTTAATTTTTTATTACATTATTATAATATTTAAAAAATAAAAAATAAAAAAATTATTATAATTCGGTTAACCAAATTTTTGAGCAAAAAATTGAATCGAATTGGGTCAGTTTGATTAATTTGAAAGACTTGCACACCCCTGTCACACTCTCATCCAATTGTGATAAAGAACAAAGTGAAAATAAAGTAAATCAAAATCAAAATCACCCTAAAATTATATCAAATTGAACTTTGATAAATATAATAAAATTTTATAACTTTTTAATAAAATTAAAATCTATTAATTAAAAAAAATTAACAGTTAAATAATAAATAAAAATAATAATTTTTTAAAAAAAAAATATATATATATATATAAGCAAATTATAAAATTTTTTAAACCTACAAATTTTTTTTAATCTTTCATGAATTTTAAAAATTTTACAATCAAATCATATATATTTTAAAAAATGAGTAATTTTATTTGTTAACATAAATAATAAATTGTTAATTTACACAAATTTTAATGTTAACGGTTAAATAAAAAATTTTATTTATTACTTATTGTGTAAATTTAAAAATTATTGTGTAGGTTTAAAATTAAATCAGTGAATACAGTTTAAATTTTTTTTATTGAAATCAAATTTTAGGTAAATTGATAATTTTCTATTTATATAACAAATAAAATTAGTCTTTTTTTTGAAATATATATTATTTGATTGTATAATTTTTAAAATTTAAGAAAAACTTTAAAAAATTATCGTGCAAGTTTTAAATTTTTTAAAATTCATAAATTAGGTTATATATTTTTTAATAAATTAGCAATTTTTATTTGTTAGTTAATCATTAAAATTAAATTTTAAAATTTATAGCATTTAATTGTACTATAAAAAAATTATAAGATTTGATTATATTTATTAAAGTTTAATTTGTAACATTGATATTACAAAGAAAAAGTTCTAATTTAACTCAAAAAATAAAAAAATTTAATATAAAATTAAGGCAAATTGTGAGGGTGCAATATGTACCTTCAGCTCAAAAACAAACTATACCAATGAAAACAAAATGAAACAAAAGAGACAAAATAATGAGAAGAGGAGAAATCGCAAGGAGATGACAAGAGAAGAGGGGAAGAGATGCATTTTTTTTTTCTTTTAGCTAAGCGTGAGATAGGGATAGAATAGGGCTTTTAATGTGTTGTTAAATAAAAAAAAAATAAAGGTTTTCGTGAAAGGTTTTTTTTTTTTTTTTTTTTTTTAAAAATTTTTTTGGGTAAAACTTATGAATCTTAATAATTTTTTTAAAATTAAATTATATTTTCTATACTATTCGGATAAATTTTTAAAATTTTTATTGAAATTTAATAAAAATATCATTTAAATAATTAATTATAATTATAATTCAACATCAGTAAATAAACTTTTTTAATATAGAGAAACACTAAAATTAAAAATTATTAAATTTTTAATAACATTTTTATTATTTTTAAAAAATTTATCAAAATTCAATAAAAATAATTAATAAACTTTTAATTATCTTATAATAATTATGACCATAAACACTTTTAAAAATATTGCACAATATTACTTTTCAAGTAGAGAAAAATTTTTGCATTGTAAATATTTGATGGAGTCTTTTATAATTGTTTAAATAAAAATATTATTAAAATTATAATAAATTATAATTCTATTAAATTTATAATATTGGATTTTTAATATAAAAATATAATATTTTCAGTATTTTTAAAAATTTTATAAGAACAAAGTTTGAATAGCAAAAGAATTAAAACCAAATTAAGTAAGTTTATTATTTATCTAATAATTAACTATAATCATAATTTTAAAAAATAGTGCATTTTTTTTAATTCAGGGGAGAGGAAACCCAAAAAAACCCAGACAAAGCACTCACCTAACAACATACTCTTCTAACCCATGGAACTCCCATCATATCACTTACAAGAGTATCAGACAAACCAGGCAGAGGGTTTTCCAGCTTCACTATCCCTCTAGTATGTTGGATTCCCATATTAGCCAAAAAGTCTGCAGCCTGGTTACACTCTCTACAGACATGCCTAACCTCAATCATCCAATCCCTTTGCATGAGCTGTCTGCAAGCATGAATCAGGTTCGCTTGTTGTGCATTACAAATTACTTTTCCTGTCAGCCACGTTATGAGGAGGGACGAATCTGTCTCAAGAATCACCTTCCTGTAATCCTTGTTCCCTGCTAAACATAGACCATTGATAGCAACCCAAATCTCAGCGTATAGCCGTATACTGCCTTGCAATCCCCTATATTCATGACGAAGCCTCCCTTCCATATCCAATGGGCATTTCTGATGAGACCACCCCCTCCAGCTCTCCCTGGATTGCCCTTGCTACATCCATCTGTGTTTACCTTAACACAATCATCTGGTGGGCATTTCCAGTTAAGCAGCTGTTGCTGTAACGCTGGGTAGGATTAACTATCTGATCATTTACGCCAAACGCCCTCTCTACTTGCTCTAAATTAATTCTCAGCCATTGGATCTTCTCCGCCAAGGCTCCACTCCTCTGAACACATATTCGTTCCTCCAAGTCCACATCCACCTAACTGTGATTGCAAAACACTGCTCCTAGTTATAGTAGTTAACTTCTACCTCTTTACCGGAGAGATTACGTGTTTTGGCTACGTCATCAAATGTTATGATGTGTCTTTGGCCATGTCACTCAGTTCTACTAAGGGTCACTAATGGCACGAGCCACGTCACAAGAAGCTCACTAATGGTTATAATCATCGTGTGCTTGTACTTTCATGACTTAAAAAATGTGAAACTAATAATATCAAGTATTCTAGAGGTTCATTTATATGCTATTATATTTTAATTACTGAATTTTTATTAATTTAACCTCTCAACTCATTAGAGGTGATATATTGATGGATTTATATTGTTGGAGTCGGAGGGAAAAATCTATGATGAAGGGAGAAAAAATAAAACATAAAAAAGCTCAAGGACAAAGAGCAGCAAGAGGAGGGTTATGCGGTTTCGATATATATGTCCCTTTTGATTTCCCATGGCTCCATCACTAATTGGGTCAGCCATGGAGGTACTCTCTCTGTGTTTTGTTAAGACATAATTTGTGAGCGTAATTTTTGCCTTGGTCGAGAAGGCTATTAAATTAACAACAGTATCGATCGTCGGTGCAGCTCAAAATTCAATTTGTGATTGAGCATTTTCCCTCAATTGTTTTAATTGTGGGTCATGCATCTTCTTCTTTTGGAGCCTGAACCTTGAGAAAAGCCATGATGCGCTCCAACCCACTAGCAAAGTAATTAATATAGTTCTCCAGTTTTGAGTAGGGAAAATAACTTGTCAAGCAGAAATAGAAAGGTCACAGCAATTTTTGCCTTTTGTGATGATCCAGTCGACCTTTTTATCAAGTCTGGCCCAATTATGACCTATAATTTTTTTTTTTT
>CATIWM010220278.1:0-13657 GCA_949671775.1 Mallotus repandus
GCCCTAAGTCCAGTCATCCACTCCTCTACACTCCAAATGATTCCGATGATAGTTTTTAGGGTTCCAGAGGGCATATACTTACTTGAACTCGATTCTAACCCTCCCCTAAGATCCTAGGATGATGAAAATTTAATATGTTAACCTATTTTTCTATTTTTAAATTATTTCACAATTATTTTCTTTTTATTTCTCAAAACTTTTCTTTAAGTGCTTTTAAGTGTGATCCTTACCCTTGCTTTGCTTTGATGATTGTGATTTTGTTTGTTGATGTTTATGTGACATTAAATTAAATATTTTGGTGATTTTCTTTATGATTTATGGTTTATTTTGGTGTGTATCCTTGATTAAAGTTTTGTTTAGTGTGTCTCATGCATGTTTGTTACTTGATTGTGCTCAATTGAACCTTAATTGTTGTTGTGATATTGCTGAGATTGAATATGCATAAATTTAGGATTTTTCATACATTGAATTTTGATTGTCCCAAAAAAGGTCCAATGATGAAAATATCCCTCCAAATATGACAAGTGTCTGTTTATTCGTACTACCTCTAAAGCGTGCTGTGAGTTTGAAAATCCTGAACCGATCAAAATCGGCTACCGAATCATTAAGCTATACCCCAATTTTACAAATTATTAATTATTGGAGTGATAAGTAGCTCATTTCAAGCAACTATCACTCAAAATGTGCAACTCATCATTCCAGTGTTCATCTCGTAAGACCGGAGTTCAACTTCTTGAAAATTGGAAGCCAATTTTGATGAAACAGATGTTGAAAACATGTCTGAAAGCCCTAAAAACTTTTGAAAGTGACCTCAAAGTAGTGCGTGTAATCCTAAGAACTAACATGTGAGCAAATTTATAGCACATGACCATACCCGAACACACTCATGTGTGAAAATGGATGCCGATTTTGACAAAATGGACATCAAAAATTCATCTGGGAGGCCCAAAAACCTTGAAAAGCACCCCCGGAACAATGCAACCAGACCCTAGGAATGCCGTGTGACACACGTGAGAGCACGTGATCATGCACAAATGGCACGTGATCATGGGCCCCAGGCGCGTGATCACGTGTACCAGTGGCGTGATCACTCGCAATATACATGATCATGCACTCTCGTATGCACGCACATGCACCTTAGGACACATGATCACGCGTTTTTGGCATATTTCCATATAAATAGGGGTCTTTACCTCCCATTTGGAGGGGGGAGCCTACACACACATCAAAAAACTATCAAATTGAAGACTTAGGAGTCTCAATTTACACTCTTTTGGCTCACCCACTGCATTTTTTGTACGAATTTTAGACTGCTTTTGAGTCAAACCCACCCTCATATTTGTTAAAGCACGCTTCAAAGGTATACGAATTTACATTATACACGTCATTTTCAACCTCTGGACGAGGATAGCTTGAGAATCCTACAAAGCTAAAGCTTTGAAAATACTAAACAAGCTCAGTCAAATTGATGACCAAATAATCATTTTTGTACATTTATTTTATTGTCTTGCATTTTACTTTATTACTACCAACAATTAAGAAATTATTATGATTTAAACCATCATTTTGCATTAACATTCATTCAATAAGACAGAAGCTCATTTGTCTGAATTAAAGCTTCGATATCACGATCCTATTTATCATTTATTTTATCATTTAGAAATGCTTTATAACAATTCATACAAGAGCATCAATCATGTGCATCTGTTTGATCATTCACGATGCATTGATCATTTATTTTATGCCCACTTGTTGTCTGAGTAGATGAATAGATGGAACTGCACATAGTTGTGTTAACCTCTATCTTGCAAGCGTTTTCTAGATCAGTACTAGATTTACATTTTCGTGCCTTTTTTCTCTCTTAAATGTATTTACTAGGAAAGCCTTATAAATAATCATGTTGAATTCCTCTTATTTTCCATTATTATCATGAGTTTGTGTGAATGTGCATATATCAACTGTCATTATTAAAACTAGGATTTTGTAGTAGCCATATATTGAGTATTATAATGAGAAATAGCCAAAAATTATATAAGATCTCTCGGGCTCAAAATCTCTGTTGGGGATGGTACTCATTGAGTGACTCACTGTTGTCCCTTTCATCTTTTCCTGGTTTTCTAAAAACCAGGTGGCGACTCCAAATACAAAGCATCTCGCATTGCCCTGAGACCAATCATTTGTCCTTGTCCCATCTAGCAAAGTTTCCATGTCCCTCAGAATCGAAAAACATAAAAGCCTTCCCGAGAGAGAGGGAAGGCCCCCAGCCCATGGTAGCTCACAGTGGCGACTCCACTGGGGACTCTAGTTAGAGAGATCAATTTGAAAATTGCTATTTCTCATTACATAATAATCAATTATATGGAGCCCTTCACCATTGCATTTGCACTACACATCACACATGCACTATTGGTCCCTATGAGCCGACAATGATGGAATATGATCCACTATGATTCCATATGAGTCATAGGGTGATCGATTCAGATTTGTCACCTTTAGCCTTTACTCATGGTTTTGCTGGGCTCATTAGACCAGAGTCTGTTACCTAAGTCCTAAAGGGGGGCAACCCGAGTTATCAAAAGAATGCTAGACTCATTGACAGGGGCATTCTCGCTGAAGGAGCCCTTAGCCTTACACTCTCAACTCAGCCCATGTAAATAAACCAATAGAAATCTCCACTAAGATCCCACCAAGCTTTGTATGCTAGCCCTGATGCTGTCCGTTTGACTTGACATTCACAAATGCTATGACACTTTTGGTTTCCATCATCGATTGATGTCATTGCATCCGTTCTCACAGACTGCCCACACTTAGACTTTGTGATCTTTGTTTACCTTGCATAAGCTCGATGTGCAAGAAATAATAAGAATCATCCACCTCAGTATGAATAGCCGGTGAGAACTAGCAAATAGTGACATCTTTTGATGATGGAACTACAAGCGTCCTCCAATTGTCCTTATTAGATCAAATAGATGGGTTAGGAATTTGACTAGATTGTAGACATTTATGTTGAAAGAATCAAATTGTAAACTATCAAATGATACTTTAATGTCTCTTGGTAAATGTATCAAATATCGATGCGGGGACATGAAATTGGACCCCTTTTATTAGCTATGGCCCATGTGCACGCAGGCACGTATGGACTATAGATACCATTTATGACCAACGACTGGTCCCCACATTGATATTGTGTGATTACCTCAAGTGCATTCAACCATTGTTCCTTAGTTTACCTTTGGTTCTAATCAATATAAATTGAAACAGCCTAGTCTGAGAGTGAAACCATAGTCCCATACTGACTGTTGGGTCAAAACCCACCTAGGAAAGAGATTGAATAACCACGTGGAGTGATAAGGTTGGAAGTAAGAGCTTGCATGTGTATGGTTTGTTCCCTATGTAGGAAATAATAACCAGTTTTATTCTTTTTCTTTCAATCGTGCATATATAGTTTACATGTAAATAGCATACACTAACCATGGTTTTCTGCAACCATCATGTATTTTTGTATAGACATCCTATGCATATATTTTCACCCCGTCCCTTTATATAGACACATCATGCACACATAATGACTCTTCTATAGCTTATGTCATGACTAGCATTAATAATTCTTTTGTTTAGCTTATCTTATCGATTACTAACCTTTTCTCTTTTGTTGTGTTTTCTTTTCAAAGAGCATCATATGCATTCCTAATGAGGTTCCATACACCAATAAATTCCTCGTAGCACATAACATAACATACATTCATGTTATCCTTGTTCCTCATACTAATTTCATCTTTTGAATAGCATCATGCACTCATGCATACATCATGTGATGATTATACTCATACATGCATTTACACTAACCCCATCATTTTTGCAATCACAAACCCTAAAAGCAATCCTAAAGGGAGAGTCGGAAATTGTTAGAATTCAAAATTGCCGAACAATTTGGGAATCAAAGCCTCAAAGAGCATAAAAAGGAATCTGTAGCTAGTAGTGGCCTAACTGTCATCCTCAGAGCTAAAATTAAGGCCATCCTGCGAACTAAAATCAGGAAAATCCTCAATCAAACCCTTGATTCCGAGGATAAGATAATCCTCTTAAGTTACAAGGAGGCATCTGACACTCATGGTCCCAAATTGAACAAAGGAAAATGGGTCTTAAGCATGCCTGAAAATACTGAAGATCATTGTGAGTTTTACCAAGAGGAGCTTCCACAATCCTCATTTGGGGTAGAAAGCATTGACAAATTTGAACCGATAATGAAGAACCAAGAACTAGCCTGCATGATCACTCAACTTGAGGTTCTAGTAAAGGAAAACACTAGCACCTTGACCAGAGGCTTCAATCAACTTTTCATGCTCATGAATGAACTCCTGCAAGATCACTCCAAGTAACCCTATCGTTCTAAGCTTGATGAAGAAAAAAGTCAAGAAATGGGTAACCAGAGTCAAGTGGATTATAATCTATTGGAGTTCCTAAAATCACTCATAGACTACCCTTTGACCTACGAAAAACCTTTAAAGTTCAACCAACCTCTCTCCATGATCTTTCAAACTCTTCGACACAGAAACCTTTTACAACCTCGTGAGCTAAAACCATTGCCAAATCCATTACCACCTTATATCAACCCAAACATTTACTGTCACTTCCATCAAATGTCTGGCCATGCCACTAATACCCATAGGACCCTCAAAAATATAGTCTAAGACCTCATTAATTCTGGAAAAATTGATGATCCGCAGAAAACATCAAGCATCAAAACCAACCCTTTACCTGAATACTGAGACATACCCGTACCATAATCAAACATCATCTCTTATGGTATACTTGAATCTCAAGCAAGTGATGGAACACCTACCTCATGACTCCCACCTATCCTCTAGAATCCTACATTCGATCACCATAAGAAATGAGAGCAAAAGGGAACCACAGGAATTTATCCTTTGTGAAAGTCACGAACAAGTAGTATCGTAGCTAGAAAGAAGAAGATCAATGAAACTCCTCTCTGATGTAAATAATGAACCCTTATTTTGTTATTTTGCTAGTGCTGAATGTTTATGTGGTTTATTAGGCATCTTGGTAGAATGCTAAATCCTTTGTTTGTCATTACCTTACAATCTATTGATTGTCTTTACTCACTTCACACTCTATTAAAACTGCAAATGTTCAATTCTCACAACAACCTCATTTGAAAAAAAAGAAAAAAAAAGAAAGGAAAAAATGAAAAGAAAAGAGAAAAGAAAGAATAAAAGATAAAAGCCCAGCTAGGTGCAAAGAACCACCTAGGCAAAAGGGGGCAGAAAAGAAATAATAATATGAGGCATATACTTAAATGAATACTTATTGTAAGCCATTCTTCGATTCATCATTAGATCATAAGGAGTGCAAAAAAATAAGCTGCTAAACTTGCATTCTGCATACCGTTATCAAGATCCTTAGTTTCTCCCTTAGATGTGCTAGCCCTTTTGCTATTAATATTGATCCCAATTACTCTGGCTAAGAACTACTGATCGTCTGACTCTCCCAAAGGACCTTGACTCAACATTCTAAAGAAAGCCCTTACTTTAGCTCCTCAAAAAGCTAGAAAGTCAGCTAAAGCCCAGCTCTCATCTCTATCATATAGCATACACATTTGCATCACATGCACCCCATAACTCATGCCCTAAGAGTGCATGTAATTTACTGTTTAATATAACAAAGTTTGTTATATACGTATATGAAAATAGAGGAAAAAACATAGCTCAAGAGCATACCAGGTGATAAGATGCTACCCTAGAAGCAGAGCGACCCTGGGATGCCTGCGAAGTCCCAGCTCTAGAACCTGCAGGCTGTCAAGGATCTGCCTGAGGAGGTGGAGGAGGTAATTCACTGGCCACAACATTAATCAACTATTGCACCAGAGTCATCATATAAGAAAAATGAGCTCCCTCTAGGAAATCCTCAAAATGATACCCTCTCTCAACTCTGTTGAGCTCCTCTCCAACAAGCTCTCAACCCCAAAATATGTCTCTAGGAGGAGCAACAGGAACTCTCCTCATGAATAGTCCATCCCACCAGCGATAAACTTACTCACCCAAGTACCACACATTATCGATAAGGCTGAGCAACAAGACCCTCCTCTGTGTCAGGTGCCAAGCCACCCCCACCTCAATTGAATAGTCCTGATGCTCCATCCACTAGTAGGGACAAATCTGCCCGAGAAACATATAAGCAAAATGTTGTCAAAGAATGAGAAAGTGAAATCAAAATGCACCATACCTGACTGTGGGCCAACCTACTCAACAAACCCCTCACCTCTGCAGGACTCTCGATTCAACCAAAAGTCTTCCTAATCCATCATGGAAGACATGGAAAGCCACTCTCAAGAAATCGCTCAATAGTGGGATGAGGAAGCACCCCAAACTCGTAAGCCCAAACTTGTCAAGAGGAAAGGAATCAGAACACTCGAAAATGAAACAATCCAAAAAGCAAGAGACCGCACTCACATCTAGCACAAATAAGCAGCTATAAATTCACAAGCCTCCTCTATATGTTGCATCCTGGCCAGAATACATATGAGCAAAAGTGGCTATGCCCCAACTATACTTCAGCAGATCCCTCAAGTTATTCAGAATAGGTAACAGCTGTAAGAAGCCAATGCCGAAGGCATTCGAAAAGATAAAGGCACTAAGAAGGTAAAATAAGAAATACCTGGCCAACTGCTCCGAGTTAACACTACCCGCATCATGCTCCAACCTAACTTTGTCCATAAGTTGCGTATACTGAATTAGAGAGGAGCAGCCAGACTTCATAAAAGCAGTAACACCAAATAGATCCTTCAACCATCTGTTCCTCACAATTACAGAGTTATATGCCTCACTACTGAAAGGGACAGATTCCCTAAAAAAATTCAGCCTGGTAATGGTTGTAAAATCAAACGGAGTGATAGTCATCCCCCTGAAAGGCAAATGGAATGTATGGGTAGTATCCATCCATCGCTCAATAAGAGCACACATCGCGGCCTAACTTGATGCATATGAGCTGTGAGTAAAAGCAAAAATAATGCCATCAAAGCCCTTCCCAGCGACCATTTGCTTCACACAGGGTGGAAGGCCTTGATAGTACGAACTAACCTTATTAAAGATACCAAGCAGCTAAATGACAGGCCTACAGGACTGCAACCAACAAGTAAATCAGTTATAACATTCATCAGATACAAAAATATTTCTTTTCATCATTTTTGCAGGAATACATACAGTACACAGACAATAAGTGCTAAAATCATACAACTAAAGCTATATAGACAGCTAGAGCTACACAGACAACAAGTGGTAAAATCAGACAGCTTGAGTTACACAGACAATAAGAGCTAAAATCAGACAGCTAGAGCTACACAAATAGCAAGTGCTAAAATCATATAACTAGAGCTACATAGACAGCAAGTACTAAAATCAGACAGCTAGAGCTACATAGACAGCAAGTGCTAAAATCAGGCAGCTAGAGCTATATAGACAGTAAGTGCTAAAATCAAATAGCTAGAGCTACACAGACAGTAAGTGCTAAAATCAGACAGCTAGAGCAATACAAACATTAAGTGCTAAAATCAAACAGCTAGAGCTACACAGACAGCAAGTGCTAAAATCATATAGCTAGAGCTACACAGATAGCAAGTGCTAAAATCAAATAGCTAGAGCTATACAGACAGTGAATAGTAAAATCAAACAGTAAAAGCTATAACCAGAGCAACGCATAAAGCAAGTGATGAGATATTTAGCTAGAGCTACAACAAGTGCTAAAGCAAAAAAGACAAAAGCTACAACTAGAGCTACATAGAGACATGGCAGATGCTAAAACAAACGGCAAAAGTTAAATTACAACAAAAGCTACAGTAAAAAACTCTACATAGCCAGAGCTAAGTAAGCAAACGGCAAAAGCTAACTTACAAAAAGAACTAAAACAATAGCAAGAGCTAAACTACACCAAGAGCTAAACAACAGCAAGAGCTATAACTACAATAAGAGTTATAGACACTGCAGCAAAAGCTACAAATACCATAGTAAGAGTTACAAAATGCTACAACAAAAGCCATAGTCATCACAGCTAGAGCTACAATCATCACAGCTAGAGCTACAGTCATCACAGCTAGAGCTACAATCATCACAGCTAGAGCTACAGTCATCACAGCTAGAGCTACAGTCATCATAGTCAAAGCTACAGTTATCTCAGCCAGACCCATAGTTATCACCGCTACAGCCACAGTCATCACAGATAAAGCTACAGTCATCACAGCAAGAGCTATAGTCATCACAACCAAAGCTACAATCATCACAGCCAAAGCTACAAGTCGTCACAGCCAAAGCTACAAGTCATCACAGCTAGAGCTATAGTTATCACCGCTAGAGCCACAGTCATCACAGCTAGAGCTACAGTCATCATAGCTAGAGCTACAGTTGCCACAGCCAAAGCTATAGTCATCACAGCTAAAGCTACAGTCATCACGGCCAAAGCTATAGTTATCACAGCTAGAACCACAGTCGTCACAACTAGAGCTACAATCATCACAGCCAAAGCTATAGTCACCACAGCCAGAGCTATAGTCATCACAACAAGAGCTATAATTATCATAACCAGAGACTACAGACACCACAGCAAGAGCTACAATGATAATAATAACAATAGATGCTACAACAAGAGCTACAGCCAGTAAAGCAAGAGCCACAGACACTATGATAAGAGCTACAGCAAGAACAACAAACACTGCAATAAGTGCCAAATTGCCAAAAGGGAAGAGCAATTGCACCAATGAGCAAAAGCAAGAAACATCATATCAACAGAAGCAACACAATAAAGGGGAAGCCAGAATATACCCTGGCTCAAAATCATTGTCTAAAGACATAACCAATCCTAACAATAATTCTTTTGTTTTATCTTATAGGCTAAAGTAATCGTGCAAGTTAAAGCAAATTCAAGCATATGAAGGAGAAAGCCGCTCATAAAGCAACACAACAAGGGTTTCACAACATAGCAAGAGCTACAGCTATAAGAATATAGTAAGGGTTATAGTTTCAAAGCATACAATATATAGCAATGGCGACATCAACAGTCAACAGAAATGACAACAACAAGGAAGAATAGAAAACATCAAAAATCGACAAGTGCCATCATCGTCACAACCTTTAGACCAGGGAGTGCCTTCTTCCTTCTCTCTCTAATACGTACATTTGTATTTTCATTCATACATTAAAAATAAAATAAAAATAATGACTCTTTTTTTGTATTTTTGCAAACTTCATCTCTACCATGAATTGCATATATCAGAGTCGAGTGAGCTTATTTCAATTATTATAATCTTCCTTTAATGCTCATTTCATGATTTTCTAAGCATGATCAACATCTCTAAGTCAGTACTTTCTAAACTTTAATCAATCTAATGCTTGCCTACCACCTAGATGGATGAAGAACACATAAGAAAAAACCTATAAATGGTGTCAACGAACAAAATAAATTATAGTTATCAAGATAACTTTCAGAGAGGCTAGTGACCTCAAGACCATACTTACCTACTCCAATGCTCAAAATTAAGTATGAGTATTCAAAGAACTCCTTGACGGCATTCACACTAAGTAATAGAAGGCAGGGAATGCCTAAGAAGAGTAAGAAAAAAAAAGCGAGAAAAATAAATAGAAGGAAAGAAAAGCAAAAAATAATAATAACGATAAATCTTCACGTGACCTTTCGGTGGTATCCATGCTTAATAATACAGGAACGGCAGGGGGTACCAAAGAAAGGAAATACCTGCACAAAAATAAATAATATATGGTCAGTTATCACTTTCCTACTCAAAAGCCTTATGATAATCGAAATTTATTCTATTCATCTGCATTCTTTATAAGTTTCATCTTGCTACATTCTTCAGAAATTCACTTGGGAAGCTTGCTCTCCACTTGGTAATGCAAACAGTCTTGACCACAAGTTATGGATCATATTTTTGAATTGCTGAGATAAGCATTAACTTGAGGTTATCATAGCTAAAACAACTCATATGCTCTAATACATACAACTCTTAGCATCAATGGATCAATTGCAAGAATTCAAGAATAGGAGAACTCAATTAATTGTGACTAATTCAAGAATAAATTCAAGAATAAAAAAATTATTTTCAAACAAAGTAATAATGAACTCATGCTCACATGTTCATATTTGTTGTCTCAGGACTTCGAGCCACAACCAGCCAATAATAATCCAAAAATCATCATTACCAATTAAAGATTAAGAAGTATCCACAAGAAGATCAAATTAAGAGAAAGACTTCAAGCTGCAACCAGCCAATAAAAATCCAAAAATATCATCGTCGATCAAAGATCAAGAAGCATCTACAAGAAGATCAAAAGAAAAGAAGAACTTCGAGTTGCAACCAGCCAACAAAAATCCAAAAGCCTTTAGCAATGATCAAGATCAAGACAACACATACAAGAACATTCAATAAGAATTCATCAAGATCTAAGAGCATCTACTACAAAGCCAAAAGGTAACAAATCATAACTGTACCAAGCACGATCACAATCACAATCATAACTGATCACTTCTACTTGACACCTAAAGAGGTGAGAGTAGTATTAGGTACTACTAGAGAGTGTCAAATGCACTTAACACGACTAGAGAGTGTTAAGAACCCTTAACACTGCTAGAGAGTGTTAATCGGGTGAGTTAGCGTTGTTATATTACACGACACCAATTAGGTGATCGTGGTGCTACCTAACAACCCTGAATAGGTGAAGGAGACATTTAGGTGATCCTAGCACTACCTAAAACCCTAATCAGGTGAGGGTAGCATTGCTAGTAAACTCCTTAACACTGCTAGAGAGTGTCAAGTATTCCTTAACATTATAATAGAATGTTAAGTACCCTTAACATTACTAGAGAATGATAAGAACCCTTGATACTGCTAGGGAGTATCAAGTACGACTCCCAAAGGTGTGGTCCTTGCATTTGCATACACATACTTACATATCATGTGCATGATTACATATCACTATCACATGCTTGTCTCACTCACTTGAATCATCTTGTGTAAAGAAATGCTTGTTTGTGTGTAACCCGAATCACATCATGTTATGTGTATCCCAAATTGCATCACTACCACGTTCTTATGAAACTTGCATTCATTCTTTGCGTGAACCCTGAAATTGCATTACGCATTTTGCATTTTGCATTGCATTATACATTTCACACCGCATCTCGCATCTCGTATATATCATTATCATTTTGTGTGAACCCTAAAAAAGGCATCTTGCATGAATCCTAAAAATGCATTTTGTGTGAATCCCAAAAATGCATTTTGCGTGAATCCCAAAATTGCATCTTGTGTGAATCCCAAAATTGCATTTTGTGTGAATCCTGAAATTGCATCATGCATAAGTCCCGAAATTGCATCTTGTGTGAACCCTGAATTGCACTCATGTGTGAACCCCAAATTGCATATTACATGTGTCCCAAACTACATCCTGTATAACAGCTAAATCACCAAACAACAACGAATATCAAATCACAAACAAAAAAAACTAGACAGACGTTCAAAGACAACACAGCACTCAGGTAAGTGCCTCTCTTCTCAGAAAACTATTTTGCATCTCTGCATTACTTCACGTGTATTGACATTAATGCTAGGAGGCTATACAACACACACAAAGCAGAAGCCAACTGTCATACATTGAATTTTGACTATCCCCAAAAAGGTCCAATGATGAAAATATCCCTCCGAATATCACAAGTGACTGTTCATTTGTACCACCTCTAAAGCATGCCGTGAGTCTAAAAATCCTGAACCAAGCAAAACCAGCTACCGAATCATTAAGCCATACCCTGATTTTATGAATTATGAATTATTGGAATGACAAATAACTCATTTCGAGCAACCATCGCTCAAAATGTGCAACTCGTCAGACTGGCATTCAACTTCATGAAATTAGAAGTTGGTTTTAATGAAACGGACATCGAAAACATGTCCAAAAGCCCTAAAAACTTTCGAAAGTGACCCCAGAATAGTGTGCGTAATCCCGAGAAGTAGCACGTGAGCAACTTTATAGTGCGTGACCACACCCGAACACACTTTGCTTGTGCATGAAAATGGAAGCCTATTTAGACAAAACAAACATAAAAAATGCGTTCGAGAGGTCCAAAAACCCTAAAAAGCATCCCCAGAATAGCGCAATTTAAGCCCGAGAAGGCCGTATGACACGTGTGAGAGTACGTGATCACGCATAATATACATTATCATGCACTCCAGTACATGTGCACATGTGCAAAAGCGTGCACACATGCACCTTTAGACGCGTGAACACGCATTTTTTGGCATATTTCCCTATAAATAGGGGTCTCTACCTCCAATTTTGAGGGGGGAACCTTCACATACATCAAAAAACTATTAAATTAAAGACTTAAACTATCAAATTGAAGACTCAAGAGTCCCAATTTACACTCTTTTAGCTCACCCACTACATTTTTCGTAGGATTTTTAGCCGCTTTTGAATCAAACCCACCCTCATATTTGTCAAAGCACGCTTCAAAGGTATACGAATTTATATTCAATATGTATTTTTCAACCTCTTAACAAGGATAGCTTGAGAATCCTATAGCTAAAGCTTCAAAAACACCAAACAAGCTCAATCAAATTTGAGGACCAAATAATCATTTTTACACGTTTATTTTACTGTCTTACCTTTTACTTTATTACCGCTAGCAGTTGAGAAATTGTTGTGATTATGTGATGAGATTGGCAATTTGCATGTTGATTGAATAATCTCTAATTTATTTTGCCCATAATAAACTATTATTTTGAAGCTCATTTGTCTGAATTAAAGCTTCGATATCACGGTCCAATGATGAAATCATCACTATTTATCATTTATTTTATCATTTAGAAATGCTTTATAACAATTCCAATAAGAGCATGAATCACATGCATCTATTTTATCATTCACGACGCATTGATCATTTATTTTGTGCTCACTTGTTGTCCGAGTGGATGAATAGATGGAACTGCACATAGTTGTGTTAACCTCTGTCTTGAAGGTGTTTTCTAGATCAGGACTAGATTTACATTTTCATACTTTTTCTCTCTTAAATGTATCTACTAGGAAATCCTTGTAAATAATCATGTTGAATTTCTCTTATGTTTTGTTATTATCATGTGTTTGTGTGAATGTACATATATCAACTGTCATTACCAAAACTAAGGTGCTGCGATAGCCATATATTGAGCATCATAATAAGAAATAGCCAAAAAGTAGATGAGATCTGCTGAGCTCAGAATCTCTGCTAGGGACAGTATTCATTGAGTGACACGATATTGTCCCTTTCATATTTTCGTAGTTTTCTAAAAATCAAGTGGTGACTCCAAACACAATGTGTCTTGCATCCCCCTGAGACCAATCATTTGTCCCTATCCCATAAATGGAATGGATGTCCCATAAATAGAATGGATATCCCATCCGGCAAAGTTGACATGTCCCTCAAAATCGAAAAACACAAAAGCCATCCCGCGAGAGAGGGAATGTGATATAATGCAAATATGTTTAGTATTTAGTGGTAGTTTAGTCCTAATTATATTTAGTTTTCTTAAGTTTAGTATGTTTATTTTGTTATTAGGTTATTGTATTCACCTCTTTATCTTTATGGATTATTATGTAGGTTT
>CATIWM010220293.1:0-26262 GCA_949671775.1 Mallotus repandus
TGTGATGCATTATGTTAGTAAAATTTGTCTTCTACCATGTTTATGTTTCTTAATTATTTTGTCAATTATTTAATGTTGTTATTTTTTAACAAAAGGAGATAAATTTTAAAATTTATATTTCTTATCCTGCCAAACAAGGGGAAAAATAAAGAAATATATATATTTCTCATTAATTCAAATTATCACACACTTCACTTTATATTATTCTCTCAAACTCAAAATAGGTTTGTCAAAATAAAAAAGGGGGAGATTGTTGACTTTAGCAATGATCAATCTTGATTTTGATATTAACAAACTTAATTTTGAACATTTAAATTTTTTTTAAGTGTGTATAAGTTAGGACTCAATTGGAAGTCAGAATATCAAAGAAAAACATCTTTGAACATTGGTCCCAAGTATGGTCACGACCGGGATTGATAAGTATGCTTTTGGGCTGATTCGACCTCTGAGATTCAGGGAGGCTTTTGACATCCTTAGAGCTTTATTATGAGAAAGTGATCTTCTTGACATTTGAATTAGACATCATAATCTTTCTGAATTGATCTTACTTGTCAAAATCTGAGTTAATTTGGATTTGTAAATCTTCAATCAAAGTCAGTATATGCAGCTTTCATTCTAGGTTGCGCAGCTCCTAGTATTTTAACAATATCTTGAGCTACCGAGGTCTAATTGAGGTGATTCAAAATTATATGGAAATATAAGACAAATATCTACAACTTTTATGAAGAAAGATTTGGCTGATTCGATCATATTAAAGGGCTAAAGTCCCACTCACGAGCATCTCATGAGCTAGTCATGAGTTGTCGCCTGTTGGTGCCCATTTTGAGCTATTTTAGCTGTTTTGGATAGTGCTGCTCATGGTATGGTGTCACCGTCATGAGCAACCTCCTGAGCTCACAATGGGCATTTTTGACAAAAATTCAAAGGCAATGACTCTATTTTTTATCCTCACGAGCTAGGACTTCTTCATCATGATCGCGAGCATCATTCTAACAGAAATAAGTCAATTTAAATCTTCAAATGTTTCGAGATGTTGGAGACACAATTATTGGGTTAAAACAGCCATAATTTTGAGTTATTTATTTATATAAACAACTCCTATAGCTAAATTGATGGTGAGACACTTGATTATTCAAATTCTCTCTTAAGCATTCAATTAAGCTCTCAAATTCTCTCTTAAAAAAATTTCATATTTGTATAACTCTTGTGAGAGTTGGTGAGTGTTAGAATAGATAATCTTGTTCTTCTATTTTCTGGATTTAGAAAATGGGAAGTGAGATTTTATTCTAAAGGAATTGGTTTAAGTGTTTAGCCATTAAAACATTTGGGATTTAGTTTTAGAGTAAGCCAAGAAACTCTTGTCTGTAAGGTTATAACAGTGAGCCTTAAACTCTTGTGTAATCTCAATCTTGTGAATAAGATTGTGGGTGATTGAAAATCCTAACTTGGGGATAAGTTAGGTGGAGACGTAGGATTGTTGTTGAATCTGAACTGCTTAAATCATCGTGTTCTTCATTCTTCCTTCCCAAATTCTTTCTATTTTTGTTTAAATTTCAATTACTATCGGTTTGAATTCGATTGCCTTATTCACCCCCCCTCTAAGGCATTTTCAGTAACCGATCTCTCTCTCAGGTGATAGGAATTATATCGAGAGTCAGTGAAGTTTGCTCTGAGGATAAGGGGACCTTCTTCCACATAGTGATGTCCTAGCTGGCAGGTTAATGAGTCAAAATGGGCTGATGATGTGTCCCCAAAAAGAGAATTTGACACATGTGTCCAGTTCTCATTGGTGTGTATCATCAGTAGTCCCCCCCCCCTCTCCAAATCCTGAGACTACATTTTGTCTTAGGGGATTTTTACAATTCAGGTTTTTCTTGAGTGACACATGGCGACGGCTGCCTGTAAATTACAGGCTTTTACTGACAACCATTAATCAACCCACATTCCCCAATATGCGGTTGGTGGGAAGTTAAAATTTTGAATGTGCATTCATGTGTAACTACCTACCCTTTCATCTCCTTCTCTATTTAATACAACTTTTAGGAGCCCAAAAATCTTTCATCTTCCTTTTTAAGTTTTCTTCACGTTTTTCCTTTAACACTTTCTTTTCTTTTTGTGTATGGTAGTGTGTTCTTCTTAGGGTTTCTGGGTGAACTTCGATTGAGTGAAATAGGTACACCTCTCTCACTTCTCTTTGTTTTCTTTTCTTGTTTTACACAATCATGAGTGGAGAAACAGAGTTAGACAAGTTTATCTCCAATGCTACTTTCAAGAATTTTATAAAAGCTTTAATAGGTCGGCTTTAAGATGATGAGGCCATTCAGATTAGGGTTCCTTCAAGGAATGAGAGAGTGTGGGTTCCTGGGAATTCCACTGAATTGACAGATGCTCAGAGGGAATGTAGGGAGATGACATTCTTCCTAAAACAAATAGAGTTTAGGTTAGACCTCCCTCCTTCTCCCTTTTATATAGAAATTTTTAGGTTTTACCATAGGTGTCCTAGGTTCATGACTCCTCATGGGATTCTAGTGATATAATCTTTTTGCATTTTATATGAAAAATTAAGGATTTCCCCTACTGTCAACTTGTTCAGGCTTTTCTTCGAGTATAAGAGGTTGCCTAATGGATTTAGCACATTCAATGCTCATTCAATGCTCATCCAAAATTGGTGTTGTTTGGCAATTCCCCTGATATTGACAAGTTTTGGCGGAACAAGTTTTTAGCGGCTAGGTTAAGGGAAAACAGTAAGATAAATGAATGGGGTTTTAATTTAGATTGGTAAGAGGCTCTTGAAGAAGTGAGGTAGTTGCCTAGACTTACTGACGAAGAAAAATTTAATTTTGGGATGATTGCAAGAGAGGGTAAGGTTTATGATACTCAAAGCATCATAGCGGGTTGCTTTTTAAAGGATTTGAGTAGGTTGTGTTATTTTTGTGTTGGTGGTTTTTGATAGAAATTTTTGATGCTAATCTTTCCATCCTAATGAATGTGTTGTTTTTGGTTTAGTTTAGTTTATCAAGAGACTATGGCATCCTCCAAGGAGGTGAAATTCAAACTATCTCCAACAATTGTTATGCGAATGGCAAAAATCAAAAGTGAAGGAGAATCTGGTGTCTCTAAGGAAAAACCCATTGCAGCTAAAGACTCAGATGTCTCTGGAGAAAAGTGAATTAAGCCTTACTCTGGGATAATGACTCGAAAGAAGGCTATTGCAGTAGTGATAAAGGATTCCCCCACAATGGAGACAAAACAAAAAAAGAGAAAAGCTCTTTTGCCCAGTTATAAAGGGAAAGGAAAAAAGGTACTTTCTGAACCAGTTGATGTGATCGCGGAGTCTGATTTTAAGGAAGAAGAGGCAAAGCTCCGTTAGAAGAGATCTGGGGTTTTAACTATTGAGGAAGCCATGGCTAAGCTGTCTGGGGGGAATACCATGCTCAAGAGGGAAAAACCTCCCAAAGTTGATCTTGAGAACAATCCTATGTTCGATATTACTGCAGACACTCCCATTCAGAGACTTGTAACTCTATTAATCAATAGGTTCCTCAGAGCGAGATTTTCCCTACAAAGCATTACATATTTCGGGTTTCTCTGCACCCTCTATATCGGTTCTAACGAGCATGTTCTCCACTAGAATAAAAGTGGTTCCTTCCTGCACATTTGTTTGAACCGCAGTGCTCAATTGGTATAGTATCGTTCCATTTCTTTTCTTTTCCTTGGCTTTTGGTGATTTTCCTTCTTCGTATTTAATTCGTTTCTCTTCTTCTTCTTTCTTTTTTTTTACTAGCTCTCTAAAACCTTGCATGAGTTGGAGTTAAAGACCATGTCTTTCCAAGAAGAAGTCAGTAAAATTTTTTATGAGAATGACGCTTTGAAGGTAGAGGCCGAGAATCTCAAAGGTGATAGTGCTAAATTATTTGATTACATTAAGGAGTTGAAGAAAGCCATTGTCCATCTGGAATTTGAGCAAAAGCAATCAGCTGAGCTTAGCTAAAAAATGAGCCAACAGATTCTCTAGTTGAAGAAGGACTTGCTTGACAAATAGGGTGAAAAATAAGATGCTATCTGGAAAGCCACTGAGAGAGCTGTTGACAATTTTAGGAAATCTGATGAATACAGTGAAGATATCACTTTATATGCTGCAAAGTGTTACACCACTGGGTGGTGTACTCTATTGAAGAAGATTAAAAAGCATTTTCATGGTCAGGATTTTTCTGACTTTGACATAGTTGGTGAAGATTCAAATGATGATCAGGAGGAGGGTCAACCTAGAGAGGGAAAACCCGACTCTTATACTCTTACTAACTCTGGGGTGCCCATCACTATTCCAGAGATATTAGCTCTTCCTGTCAGTGGGTCAGAGTCTTAGAAGGTGGCCCAAGATCCCCAAGAAATGACTCTAGATCCCAAAAAGGAGCAAGGAAAAAGATGCAGTTCCCTCTTTCTCCCTCACAAAGGTCTATGAGCCTGAGAGGTCTTAGATGAACGGTTATGTAGTTTATCATTCACCTTTAGTTGAATATATCTTTTGTCTTAACCCTTTGGATGTTTAAATGTAGTAGTTTGTGGTGTGTTTATCCACACAGAATAGCTTTGCCTCTTCAAGGCGTTTATTTTGAATAGTATGTTGATCTTTTCAAGAATATGCTCTTATATCCTTATTTTCTGGTGGTTTGTTTGATTTTTAACATGTTGATAATGGACTCAGGGGATTCCTGAGAGAGATCCTGCACAGGTGTATTACAGATATTCCAGATGATGTTTGTCTCACTTTTAGAGATGATGTTTGTCTCACTTCTGGAGACTTAACTTTATTTTGATTGTCGAATGCATTCTTTTCTGGATTCATCCTAGTTAAGGAGATGTCCTTTTCGCGTTGAAAAGGAGAATTTTGTTGTTAACTCATAATTTCTAAGAGTTTAATATATTTGCTCTCTCACAAAGTTTTTCCATAGGATTCGATTATGCTCTTATATAAAATTGAGAGATCGCCAAGATTGAAACATTGCAAGATAGAAAGATTGCCACATTACACTAAGAAATGCTTCTCTTCATAACGAGAGAAAGCATCTTTCATTCATAGGCACATATAATAGGGAAAATAGAAAACTTTGCATGCACTAACATATTTATCATAAGGGATAAGCAAAAGTTTCTGCTATCTTTATAAAATAAAGAAAACCATACAAGAAATGTAATTTCTTATTGATAATACTTTTTAAGGTGTTGAGAGTTCCATGTATGTGGGAGGTGATTCCCTTTAAGATCAGCCAAATGAAAGGTCCCACGATGAATAACTCCCAATACTCTATAGGGTCCATCCCATGTAGGTGATAACTTCCCCTGACCTTCTCTTCTCCTAATAGCATTCAAGTTTCTCAGTACCCAATCTCCTATTTTCAAAGGTTTGGATTTGACTTTAACATCAAAATAGCTAGCTGCTCTTCTCTTTTGCTTGGCTATCTTTACTGAGGCCTCTTCTCTTAAGCCTTTAAATAGATTAAGATTTATTCTCAACTCCTCCTCGTTCTTCTCTAAGTCACAACACTCTACCCTCTGAGTATGAATCCTCACTTCAACAAGAATGATAGCCTTTCTCCTATAGGTTAGGGAAAATGGAGTTTCTTTATTAGGGGTTCTTGGAGTAGTCTTGTAAGCCCATAAAATGCTAGGTAATTCCTCTGCCTAATCACCCTTAGCGCCATCAACCCTCTTCTTTAATCCTTGAAGAATGGTTCTGTCAGACACCTCGACTTGCCCATTAGTTTGCGGATGAGATACAAAACTGAACCGGTGATCAATGTTGAGCCCTCTTGTAAACTCCTTGAACTTACTACAGTCGAACTATTTCCCATTATTAGAGATCAAGATTTTTGGTACCCCAAATCTACATATTACCTTTTTTCAAAGAAAATTTATAGCTTTTTGGGCAGTAATTGTTGCTAAAGCTTCAGCCTCTACCCACTTAGTAAAATACTCCACAACAAGTATTATGAAGCACTTTTGTCCAGGTACTGGGGGGAATGGACCTAGAATGTCAACTCCCCACTGTACAAAGGGCCACGGAGCTGGAATAGAAATCTAATTATTGGCAGGAATGCAGATAGCATTGCTATACCTCTGACATATATCACATTTCTTTACAAATTCTAAGGCATCCTTAGAGATTCTAGGCTAAAAATATCCTTGCCTTATGATCTTGTTACACAGAACTCATCCTCCAACATGACTCCCATAGACTCCTTCGTGCACCTCTCTCAGTACATATCCTACTTCTTATTCAGAAAAGCATCTCAAAGAGGCATGTGATACCCTCTTTTATAAAGTTTCCCATTTAGCAATATGAATCTAGATGCTCTCAGGGATAGCTTAAGAGCTTCTTTGTGGTCTTTCGGGAGTTCTTCTGTCTCCAAATATTGCGTTATTGGATCCATCTATGATGCTCTTTCCTGTATAGGAAGGATTTCAAGAGTTTTGGACATACACGAAGTGGATAGTATTTTCATGTGAACATCATCAAGTGAGGAATCTTTTGACACCGCCATTTTACTGAGAGAGTCTACTAAGGAATTTTTCAACCTAGGAATTTAAACAACACACATAGGAATTCCCTTCTACTCGTATCTCTTCAATATCTCCCTTACTTACTATAGGTATAAGCCCATTGTTTCACCTTTTACCTTGAACGCTCCCCCCACCTGGTTCATAACTAGTTGTGAATCACTGTGAACTTTTAAGTTTAAGACTCCAGCTACTTCGGCTAGCTCTAAACCATTAATAAAGACTTCATACTTAGAGACATTATTAGAGACAGGAAAAGCAAACTTAAGGGCATATTTAGTTAGGAACCCATGTGGTCCCTTAAGCATTATCTTGGCTCCTTCTCCTTCCAAGTAAGATGAACTATCCACATACAAATTCCACTCATAAGTTTTCCCTATAGAGGTGCTAGGTAAAAGACAATATGTTTGCTTATTTTCTTCTTGGAGCTCACTTTCCCCATTGACTTTATTAAAATAACATTCTGCAATAAAATTAACAAGAGCTTGCACTTTTATAGCCTTCATAGGCTCGTATTTTAGCCCATATCCACCAATTTCCATTGACCATACTGTCATTCTACCAGCCATGGAAGGCTTTTAGAGGGCTTGCCTGAGAGGCATATTTGTTCTCACAATTCCCAGGTGTCCTAGGAGGTAGACTTGAAACTTCCTCACAACAATCAATAATGAAAATGATAATTTTTCGATGGCAGCATAATTTAACTCAAACCTACAAAGGACCCTACTCACATAATATACCGGTTTCTGTATTTTGCCTTCTTCTCGAGCCAGGACTGCACTCACTGCGTGATCTGATGTAGCCAAATAAATGAATAAATCTTCTCCAAGCAATGGTCTGCTCAGGATTTAAGGTAACTGTAAATAGTCTTTTAGGACCTTGAAAGCTTTTTCACATTCCTCTGTCCATTCAAAAGTTGATAGCTTCCTCAATTTTTGGAAGAAAGGAAGGCACCTCTCAGTGGATTTTGAAATGAATCGGTGTAAGGCAACAACTCTTCCTGTCAGTCTTTGCACACCCTTTGGGCTCTGAGGAGATGACATTTCTAGAATAGCTTGCACTTTCTCAGGGTTTGGTTCAATCCCCTTACTGCTGACTTTGTATCCCAGGAATTTCCCTCCCCTAATAAAAAAAGAGCACTTGTTAGGATTTAGCTTCATACCATATTGACTGAGCACTCCGAAGATTTCTTGTAAGTTAGCCAAGTGTTCTTTAAAGGTCCTGTTCTTCATGATCATATCATCAACATATGCTTCAAGATTCTTTCCCAACTGATTTTTAAAAATTTTATTTATGAGTCGCTGATAGGTAGCTCTGGCATTTTTTAAGCCAAATGGCATCGCTCAATAATAGTAAATTCCTTTCTCCGTGATAAAAGCGGTCTTCTCCTCATCTTCTGGATCCATGGTAATATGGTGGTGCCCTAATAAAGCATCCAAAGAAGTTAAATACTCATACCTAGCAGTAGCAACCACCAATTTATCTATGAAAAGTAAAGAAAAGCAATCTTTAGGACACACTTTGTTAAGGTCCGTGAAATCAACACATAACCTTAATTTCCCATTGGCCTTTTTAACCAACACTATATCTACCAACCAAGTGGGATAATCAACCTCTCTCACAAATCGTGCTTCAATTAGCTTGTCCACCTCTTTATCAATTGCATCTTGCTTATGTGGAGGAAAGAAGTGCTTTTTCTACTTCACTGGCTCAATACTAGAGTCAACATTAAGCTTATGGGTCATTACGCTTGGATCAATACCAGACATTTATGAAGGCTTGAAAGCAAAATCAGACTGGTGACTCTGGAGAAATTTCCTAACTAGAGGCTTCTGCTCCTCTGTCAGCTGGCTATTCACATGAGTTCATTTTTCTAGACTCTCAGGGCATATGGTCACTAACTCCAGCTCCTCGATGGGCTTGATTCGTTGATTAGGTACTCCACTTCCCATTTGTATTTTCTCCGCCCATAGCACTTCATCTTCCAAAGGTGGATTTAGAGAAATCGAATGACAATATTTTACTTCGAATTGCCTTCCTCTTACAGTGATTGGCCCATCATCTGATGGCATCTTCATACATAGATACCATACAAGTAATTGCATAAAATTCATAAAAATTTGGCCTACCAATTATGGCATTATATGCAGTTGACACCTCTGCCACTATAAATTTGGCCATCATTGTTCTCCCTTTCATCACTTCTCCTCTTGAATTCATCTCTCCTAGGGTGATAGGAAGAGTGATTTTGCCTCTGACCTCCATAGGAAAATCCCTTAAGCCTCTTAACTAAGAGCATACTGGAAGTAAGCAATCTTCCCTGATTCCCATCTTTTTAAAAACATGATAGGGTAGTAAGTTCACAGAGCTTCCATCATCTACTAAGACTCTCTCCACCCTGAAATTATTGATCACAGCTATAGCTACCATATCATCCGCATGGGGTGTTACTACTCCAATCCCATCTTTAGGACCAAGGGTTATGATACAGGTTCTGAGGGGATCCTTTTCTCTCATTCTACTCTTCCTTCTCCCAGATCTATTGTCTCTATTTCTAGAGTCATCTCCAGCTATCCAGTGAATTATCCCACTTATCCCAGTGTTAGGGGGAATCATTGGTTGCCTATCTTTTTAAACCCTAGAAGTTGTTGCCTCCTCAGAGAGTTTAATCAGTCTATCTTCCCTTCTCATAAAATTTCACAAATGCCCTTCTTTGATAGCCTTTCTATTTCAAACATCAACTAATGACATTCGTTGGTGCTGTGCCTGATTGCTTTATGACTATGGCAACACTTGCCTTGATCTCGGTGCTTAGAATTTAAAGGCATTTCTTTGGGCCATTTCACATACTCCTTGTCTATTATTGCCATCAAAACCACATGATGAGAGGCGCTAAGTGGAGTCATTCTATCTTCACTTGGAGGAGTAAAATGTCTCATGGTATTTCTTTGTACAGACCTCGGACTCTAGAGACTTGGGTCTCTTCTAGCTATTTTTAGAGGAGAGGAATCTTCAAATTCCTCCTTAGGCTTGGGTACAAACCTTCTGGTTCAAAAAGCATCATCTTACTTGATATATTTCTTCGCCCTATCCATTAATGCTGCCAAGTCAGTTGGGGCATTCTTCGTGAGTGAATTAAACAAAGGTGGATTATTAGTGCCCTTTATAATAGCTTCAATTGCTCTTGAGTGATCCAAATTAGGAGTCTTTATAACCTCTATATTGAATTGTGCAACATACTCTCTCAGGCTTTCTCCTCTATTCTGTACAATGGTCTCAAGATACGAGGTTTCTCTCTGTGTGAGAATACTAGAGATAAATCTACTAATGAACTGCTTGCTGAAGTCAGAGAAAGAGTGAATACCACCAGGGAGCAAGTTATTGAACCAAGACTGTGCAGCATCAATGAAGGTTATAGGAAAAATCTTGCAAAGAATAGCATCTAAGTGCGTATAAAACTCCATAATTGTCTTAAATTTGAGAACATGATCTTTGGGACTTGTTATGCCGTTATAAGAAGGCAAAGTAGGAAGCTTAAAATTATTGGGAATTAGCTCTTTCTGAATATCCTCAGAGAAAGGTGAGTGAACATTGATCACCTGAGTAGGTAATTTGCTCTTTCCTGCCTTCTTTTCTCTCAACTTTAGGAACTCTTTAAAATAATCCTCCAATCTATCATGACGAGATGATGAATGAGCGATAGCCTTCCCCTTCTTTATGCCTCTTAAAAACATCCTCGTAAGACTCTGAATCCCGTCTCCCCATGTAACTCCCAGGCAATTTTCGTTTATGTGACCGGGAACGCCTTTCTTTCCTCCTTACAACATCAGAGTCTTCCGTACTCTCCCACCTATGGTCTCGCTCCATCCTTTTGGATTCCCCAGAGTAACGCTCTTTAGAGCTCACCCTCAAGTGATATTCGTTACAATCTAATAGTGATTAAGAGCCATAAAATGTTTCTAATCGTGTTTCATCAGTTTCTCCCTCTTCTCCAATAATCAACCTCCTTTTTGCAATGTTTGTAGTTTTGACATAAGGCTCAGCAACTTTAGCCTTCTCCTTCTTCTGCTTGTGCTGCACTTTTGTTAAGTAGTCCACTTTCTTCATTATTTCATTGAGGAAATCAGCTGGTACTTCAACGGTCTCAAGATTCTTAGAATTGGATCCTATCACTCTCTTCTTAACCCTACTATCTTCTCCACTAGTTCTATCCCTATCAGAAGCGTTTGATCTCGTCATCATAGAGAAATGTCAGCTTTTAGTATGAACTTTTGTCATCCATATATACCTCTAACCAAAACAACCACCACTTTAAATTCTTTGTAAACCCTTATAACTCTATAGTTAGTAGATCGAACTTAGAATAAATAGTTTTCTAACAAGAGCTACCCATTTCCCACAGACGGTGCCATTTGATGTGGGTTCTTTAGACCTCAAGCTCCAGCTTAGCATTTGAATTCCTGAATTCAGTCAACAACCTATGGTCAGGAAGGATTTAAACAAGAGCCATGTGAAAGTAAGCTTGAATTCTCATGAAAGAAGAAAAGAAAAAAGGCAAGAAAAGAAAGAAAGGGAAACGGGTGCTCTATTCTCATTGTGTGCAAAGTAGAAGAGTAGAGGTCATAGAAAAGATGAAAAAGGAACAATAGTAGAAGAATAATACCATTTTCCCTCCATTTCTCCTTTTATTTATGCATGGAGTAGGTGAAAAAGTATGATTTGATTAGTCATGAGGCATGGTGCTACAGTAGTCATTGGGGCACGTGAGGTCTACTTTTTGTCAGCATAAATGGATATTGATTGATATGTATTTAATGCATGTTAGAATAGTAACTGATCTCTCTCTCAAGTGATAGGAATTATACCGAGATTTGGTGAAGTTTGCTCTGAGGACAAGGGGACCTTCTTCCACATAGTGACATCCTAGCTAGTAGGTCAACAAGTTAAAATGGGCTGATGATGTCTCCCCAAAGAGAGACTTTGGAACACGTGTCCAGTTCTCATTGGTAGGATATTTTAGTGTATCATTAACAGGTTAAATTTTTAAATTGCCAAAGATGATCAAGTGAATGACCAGATAGCTGAAAATCAGATAAATGTAGTGCCTCTAGACTGTTAGAACCACATGGCAATAGAATTGTGAAAGTGTCATGTATATGTTGCTCTAGTATGATGCCTGCCAAATGAAGTGACCTCAAATTGCGAAGCCTTTTGAATGATGTAGGAATTCCTCCATGAAGTTCATCATTTTCGGATAATACAATCTCAATGAGAGAAGTCATATTTCCGAAGGCACTTGAGGAACTCAAGATGGTTAAGGAATCTCAACATTGCTAGCAAGGTTGAGGAACTCAAGATGGTTAAAACCATACAACCAACTGGGTATTGAAGAATTTAAATTATTAGAAGATAGATAGAGTGCTCTAAGTAAAGTCATGTTTTGCAGAAGATCAAGGACTGGCTTCCAAAAACAATTGTATGACAAATCAAGGATAGAAAGGGATGGAAAGACGACATTAGTGGATGGAGGAATAAGAGAAAGATCACAAAGAATTAAATATAATTCTTTAAGGGAAGGGAGAGAACCTATGACCAAAAACCAATAAGAAGCTTTACTAAGATTCACATAACTCATAGCCAATAATTCTAGTGAAGAAAGATTAGAAAGCCAATGGACATGTTCCATAGATATTTCAAGAAAACTGAGTTCAAGATGGTATAAATATGAGATATTTCCTAGTTGAGGAGGAATAATGCCTCTAAACCAAGCATTCCAGAGGTTAAGGTATCTTAAACTCACTGTAGAGCCAAGAAATTTGGGAATGCCGATTACTCTATTGCTGAGGTCCAAGTACCTCAGACACTTCAAGTTGAGTAGGGATGGATTAAACTAACCACCAAACACATTATCATCACATGTGATATCACGAGAATCATAATAGTCATCTTTAGAAAGACTTTCAAGATGGAGCTCGAGGACATGGCCAATTAACTTGTCATATTTAATTCCATACCAACTATAATAATCACCACTACTGGACCAAGATGCAAGCCGATTTGAAGTATCAGTGAGATCATTCTTGAACATCAAAAGAGCTTCTCTTTCACTCTTGACACCCCTTAGGTATATTCCTATTCAATTAATAACTTATATTCTTAATTTAAAGTAACTTGCAGAACAAGGAAGACCAAGTCCAAATATGAAAAAGGTGTCCCTCATCTGGAAGGATCCTTCAATAGGATGACTTCTGGATTAGGAGCAATTGCCTCAAGTAAGGACAAATCTTACAAGGAAGAGGAATCCAATTCCTCTCAGGTTTGAGCATCCCATTCCTTATAAATACTCCTCACCCCTCTTCATATTATTCATTCTATTCTCCTAGCTATTATTCTCTCATTATATCTTTAAATTCTCTCTTTACCTTATCTAACTTAAGCATCAGAGGGTTTATGGGGGAAACCCCACATCTCACTCTACTTTTTTGTTGATTTTTTGACCATAGGACTCAGAGGTTCCAGAACTAAGTTATTACGTAGCACCGTCAGTGGGGATCTTTCGAGTCAAAACCATCACGAATCTGCTGAGCAAAGCAATTCCCAACATGGCATCTAGCCCACCACCAACTACTAACACAAGGATCAATCCACCAGGGAAAATTCCAGATGCCCCCGTCAATCTATCAGCTCCTATTCCTCCTATTAACCCATTGGCTCTCATCTTGCCCATTGACCCATTAACCCTTATTCATCATACATGACCATTATCTCAAGTCCCATTTTTCTGAATTACCCAAGGTGGGGAACCCCATGTACAAGCTTTCCTTATTACGCCCCACTGCCTTATACTAGCCGACCCATCCCTTCTGTACCTTTCCCAAGCCTTTTAGGAACCCCTATCACATGCACACCAGATATAAACACAATAGCCCATAACCTCCCTCCCTCCAAAACATCCAAGCTCAGATGACCCTCATGCAATAACAACTGAACACTTTAATTCAAGAGAATAATCCTAGAGCCGCTAACCCAGAGAATAATGTACCACCCGTGGTGTCTTGGAGTATTCCTGGAAGAGACAAAGATGCCTAGAAATACTCGAAAGGTGAATCAAGCATAAGTCATCCCAGACTATATGATTCCCATATAGCTCATAAGGTAGAGCAAGCCATCTAGAAAGCTCAGACGGGACTAAGAAATGAAGATGAATGTGTTATGGAGGGAACTACACCCTTCATAAACAGGATAATTAGAATTGAAATCCCAACTAAATTGAAACTACCCCAGCTAGATAAATTTGATGGCACTGGAGATCCAATCATCCATATCTCTTCATTTCGAACTAAGATGATGCTTCATAATGTGAACGATGGAATATTGTGCCGAGTCTTCCCTAGTACGCTTACCAAAATTGCTCAGAGGTGGTTCTACCAACTCCTTAAAAACTCAGTTTCATCCTTTAAAGAGCTAGTAGAAAAGTTCAAAACTCGATACATCACCAATATCCCACCTGCAAAGAATATAAATGATCTCCGGATGTGCAAGTAGGAAGCCAAAAAATCATTGAGAAGCTACTTAGACAGATTTAACAAAGTCGCTATGTAGATCTATAACTTAAGTGACAAAGTGGCTATTGAGGTGATGAAAAATGGGACACGGATAGGAAAGCTGAAAGATAAGATTATGACTAAAGAGCCTACTGCCTTCTCTGAGGTCATGTCTATGTCAATAAAACTAATAAAACTTGATGCAGACAGAAGGCTACGGTGGGACGATGATAGAATACCCTTCAAGAGGGATGAAAGGTCCGAGCCAAGGAGATCTAGAGGCCACCGTCCTTATTTTAGAAATTTGACAGGGAAATTAACAGGCATATTTAGGAAGGAAATTGAAAATTACATCCCTCTGAATGCCCAAAAATCATAGATTCTCATATGGATCAGAGCAAATGGGGTTGGAATACTTGTACCAAGAAGATCGAGCCCTAATAAAAGAGTGATGCAAGATCGAAGATTCTAGTGCCAATATCACAGAGAATATGGCCATGACATCGACGACTACCAGGAATTAAGAAAAGCCATAGAACAACTAATACAAAATGATAAACTCAAAAAATTCACTGATACATCACGAAGACACCGAGACTCCGAGGATGAGAATGAAGATAAATCAAAAACAAAGAAGGCTCGGAATGAGGTAGCTGGAGTTATTAATATGATAGTTGGAGGAGAAGAACCTAGAGAAAAATGGATGAAAAGAACTCATAGAGGAGAAAGCCAGTGGCAAAGGCCAATAATCACATTTAGACCGAGAGACAGAGAATATGTCCGACTCTCATGGAGTGCCTACTAGGCTATGGGTGGCTCAATTACTGATCTTAAGCACATTAAGAATCCTATCATAAGCTTCTGTGGAGGAACAACTCAACCTATAGGGATAGTGGAGCTGATAGTAGAATTTGGAGATAGAGAAACTGGAGAATTAAAAGCATTCATATCTCTGTTCAACATCGTGGACCTTCCACTCACTTATAATGGTATGATTGGAAGACCCATTTTATACGAACTCGATACAGCCACGAGCATTAGGCGATTGACCATGAAAATCCCTTTAGAAGACCGAGTCATAACTATACGTGGAGATCAGTCCATAGCCAAATAATGCTATCAATTAGCTATCAAGCCTCAGCTGGAGGCATTTTCCCTGGCATCTCCAGAAGCAGAAAAACAAAGAGCCAATCCAGAACCAGTAGAGCAAGTCCAGACGCTAGAAATAGATTGTGGAAAAATGGTCTAAATTTGAGGTAAGCTTAATGAAAATGTCAAGCAGAATATCAGGAGGGGTTCTTAATAAGCACTCAAACAACTTTACCTCAGAAGCAACCGAGATTGTGGGTGTGGATCCTCGGATTGCGTCACATAACTTGAACATACTACTAGAAAAGAAACCTGTCATCCAGAAGAAGAGGAAATTTTTGCATGAAAGACAGAAAGTGATTGCCGAAGAAACAAGAAAGTTATTAGAAGCCGAATTTATAAGGGTAGTTACACATCTGGAGTGGGTAGCCAATGTGGTCTTGGTTGAAAAAGCCAATGGGAAGTAAAAAATGTGTGTTGACTACATGGACCTCAATAAAGGATGCCCTAAAGACAGCTACCCATTACCAATAATTGATCAATTGGTAGATTCAATCGCTTGCCATAGTTTATATAGCTTCATCGATGCCGCTCAGGGGTACCACTAGATTCCAATAAAGAAGGAAAATGAAGAGAAAACGTCATTCATTACTCATGAAGGCCTTTACTATTACAAGGTCATGCCTTTTGGGTTAAAAAATACTGGAGCCACTTACCAAAAGCTAACGAATCATGTGTTTCAAGATCAAATAGGGAAAAACGTTAAGGTGTATGTGGATGACATCATAGTCAAAAGCCATCAAGCAGAGCAATATGCTGAGGATCTCGAGTAAATCCTTAGTATATTGAACCGATACCAGATCAAGCTAAACCCAGATAAGTGCATCTTTGGAGTAAAAGCAGGGAAATTCTTAGGCTTCATAATTTCACACCGGGCAATAGAAGCAAACCCGGACAAGATGGAAGTTGTTTTGAACATGGAAGCTCCGACGTCACTAAACGAGCTTCAGAAACTCAACAGCAAAATTACAGCTTTCAGAAGGTTCACTCTTGCTTAGCAAAAAAGTGCTTGCCCCTATTCCGAGCCTTGAAGAGTGTCAAAAAATTTGAATGGAATGACAAATGTCAAGCGGCTTTTGAAGAAATTAAGAAGTTCTTGACTTCGCCTCCGTTGCACAGCAGGCTAGTCCCGGGTGAGACTTTGTATTTATATCTTTCTATTGGTTATGAGTCCATAGCCTCGGTATTGGTAAGAGAAGAAGAAAGCCAACAAAGCCCGATTTATTATGTCAGTAAGATCCTTAGAGGCTTAGAGATCCGGTATCCTAAATTAGACAAGCTCGCTATGATAGTCGTCCACACATTCAAGAAGCTTAGATAGTACTTTCAAGCCCACTCAATAGTCATCAGAACTAACTTCCCTTTGAGAAAATTTTTGCAAAGGCTAGAAACTTTAGGACATCTGGTCCAATGGTCGGTTCAATTAGGAGACATCATCTATGAGCCCCACCAGCAGATAAAAGCTTAGGCATTAGCAGATTTCATACAAGAAATGATGGTGGAGGAAGTAGTATCCTTTTCATATTCAGAATGGAGACTCTACATTGGTGGAGAATCTGGAGTGCAAGGGTCTGGAGCAGGAATTATTTTGATCAAACCAAACAAAGTTAGAATTAAATATGCAGTTCGAATAAAGTATAAAGCCACCAACAATGCAACTGAATATGAAGCGCTACTTATAGGCCTCAAGTTGGCCATCAAAATTTGAGCAGAGCATCTCAAAGTATATTCTGATTCCCAATTGGTGGTTAACCAAGTGAAAGGCACATACCAAGTTAAAGAGCCAAGCATGGTTAAATATGTGGAAAAGGCGAAATAGCTCCTAAAGAAGTTGGAACTGGAAGAGGCCAATGGAAAATATTGCAAATCCCCAGAAGTGAGAATTCATAAGCAGATCTATTGGCCAAATTAGCATTAGAAGATAGCTAGTCCTTCAGGGAACTTGAGCTAACCGAGGAACTCATCAGGCCAAGTATTGAAGAAACAGAAGTAATGAACACTTAAGAAGTAGCCAAATGGATGAAGCCAATTATACAATACCTAGAGCAAGGCCTTTTACCTAAAGATAAGCTCAAAGTTCAAAAATTAAAGAACAAAGCGGCACACTACTCCATGTACAGTGGAGAACTTTATAGGAGGTCTTTGTCACACCCATGGTCAAAATGCGTATCTCCAAATAAAGGGGACTACGTACTTCGAGAAATTCATGAAGGAATATGTGGAGCTCACGAGGCTCAAAAATTGTTAGTTTGAAAGGCATTGTTACAGGGCTATTATTGGCCTAGCATGTTCAAAGATATGTATAAGCTTGTTCAGAAATGTTCCAAGTGTCAGCAGTTTGCTCGTCTAACTCACAAGCCTTCCAACACTCAGCACCCAATTGGAAGTCCATAGCATTTCACGGTCTAGGGAATGGATATCCTAGGACCATTCCCAATTTCCACATCTCACAAGAAGTTTTTGATAGTAGCTGTTGATCACTTCACCAAGTGGATAGAAGTAGAAGCTGTCCTTACCATCACCGAAGCTCGGATATAACATTTCTTTTAGAAAGAAGTAATTTGCAAATTTAGCATACCTAATACTTTAATCATAGACAATAGGAAGCAATTTGACAATGAAAAGTTCAAGACATTCTGTTCAGGATTGGGTATCAAGCTCAGATTCACCTCTGTAGCTCACCCTTAGTCGAATGGGCATATAGAAGTCACCAACAGGATCATCATGCAAGGGCTAAAGAAGAGACTAGAAGAAAAGAAAGGAAACTGGGTGAAGGAACTCAACAACATCATTTGGGCATACAGAACAACACCCAAGAGCTTAATGCTTGGATATGTTCGAGGAAAGAAGGGAGTAAGGATCAATAGTCTCAGAAGCTGAAAAATAGAGATTAGCTGGATATCATAACAAACATGTCCGACCAAGATAATTCAAAGTCAGAGATCTCGTTCTAAGAAGAGTGGATATAGGCAAAAGTAGTTCCAAAACTAGCAAGCTCGGGCCTAACTTATCAAATAATAGGAAAATCTACGAGGGGCGCATACAATATAAAGGATGAGCAGGGGAAAGAATTGCCTTAATATTGAAACTTGGATAGCCTAAAAAAATATTATCAATAAAAGAAATTGTACTTAGATAAAAAAGATGAACTCTAATAAAATCAAAGTGTCATTCCATTCATTTTCAATTGTTCTTACAAAAAAGAAATTACTTTAAGCATTTATATTGGCCTTAGACTCAGAAGGCACTAAGCTAACATCAGAAGAGACATTTACATCTTCCAAAGTTGGATTTTAAGGCACCATAGTTGAAGCAATAGCTGGGCTAGCCTCATCAGACGAATTCCCATAAGAAAGCTTAGGATCCTTACTAGGTCCAAAAGTTGACACTTCTCCCGCAGCTATCTTCTTAGCAACTCTTGGATCTTTTCTTCTCTTAGAAGCACCTTTGCTAGCAGCATCTTCAGTAGCAACCACTTTGGCCAAGTCATTTGGTGTTATCTTATCAAACTCAGAGAAGTCCAGGTTAGGACGCTGCGCAATAAGGATTCTTTTATATTTCGATCTATACGCCTTAAGAAATCCTAATACCATGTTTTGGTAAGACTTTAAGTCATTAATCCGAGCTTCTTTCTTTTTGCTAAGTTTCTCTTTCAGGTCAGTAATCTTGACACCCGCTCCTCAGACGGTTATAACTCACATGAACAAAAAACGCACAAGCAACACATACCAAAAGTGAAATCTGCAAAAGACAACCAACCTTCAATTTATAATTCAAAGAAGGTTCTGGATGGACCTCACATACCCTCAGCGTTAAAGCATCCACGCTTCATCATTCCAAAGGTATAATAGTCATAACCGTCTGACATTAATGGCCATCATTAGCACAACTATCCAAGCGCTGTCCTTTCAATAAATGCAACTATCCAGCTGCAAATACGCTAATAAACACACCACGTCTTCAGGCACACAAGCAGGCATAACGGTTTTAAAATTATGAAAGGCATATCAACAAGCATAACGTTCACGCTTTCTCATTAAAGCTCAAGCTTCCACAGGCACTCGGGCCTTGTTTCATAACATTAAGATTTACCTTATGGTCGCAGGTACTCGGGCCTCATTTTATAACACTGAGATTGACCTCATGGTCATGGGCACTCGGGCCTTGTTTCATAACATCGAGATTGACCTCATGGTCACAGGCACTCGGGCCTCGTTTCATAACATCGAGATTGACCTCATTGTCACAGGCACTCTGGCCTCTCTTTTATAGCACCGAGCATCTAAGTCTCGAGCATTAAAATCTCCAGCGACGGCTGGTCCCGTCAGATCATTTCTATAATGGGTTAATCCCTTGGGTTGTTTCTTATCACCGAGCATCTATAAGTCCAGCTGGCGTTTTCATACTCTCCTACTTAGAAACAACAGAATTCTGAGTCTCGGTACCGAGCATCTTCATCATTAATGGCTGAGGCTGGCCACCTCAACTCACCCGTCAGCAATAGACACTCTTCAGCACTCATCAGTCCGACCGATAATCGCAGCGTTATCAATATGCAGAGCACTTAGACATAAATATCCGACTAGACTTTTGGGGGGGCTCTGGACACCCCTCAGGTATATTCCTATTCAATTAATAACTTATATTCCTAATTTAAAGTTACTTGTAGAACAAGGAAGGCCAAATCCAAATAGGAAAGGGTGTCCCTCATCTGGAAGGATCCTTCAATAGGAAGACTTCCGGATCAGGAGCAATTGCCTCAGGTAAGGACAAATCCTACAAGGAAGAGGAATTCTATTCCTCTTAGGTTTGAGCATCCAATTCCTTATAAATACTCCTCACCTCTCTTCATATTATTTATTCTATTCTCCTAGCTATTATTCTCTCATTATCTCTCTACGTTCTCTCTCTACCCTATCTGACTTAAGCATCAGAGGGTTTATGGGAGAAATCCCACATCTCACTCTGCTTCTTTGTTGATTTTTTAACCACAGAACTCGGAGGTTCCGAATTCAAATTCTCAACGCTGAATGCAGCTAGCACTGCTAAAGTTTTTTTTTGGCGGAGGCCAAGATTAATCATAGTTGCTAGGAAGAGGAGCCAAAGCAAAAGAATTTCACCTGTAATTATACTCATTTTTCTTTTCTTGAACTTGGTTAAATGCCACAAGCTATGGAGTATTTAATCTTGTAAAGATTTATGCTTCTTGGCGTTTGAGTTGACGCCAAGAAACAGGTTTAGTCTGTTCAGAAATGAAAATAACCAGTAAATGTGAGTAAGACTTGATTGATTGTCGTTTCTTGTGAAAATTTCTAACATCATGAAATTATTTTCCATGTTTAGTCAATTGCTTTGACATTTCATGCCCATGCACATCTCAATCCATCAAAAACGTTTGAGTTTACAAAAGTTTATCTTTGACGTATATTTGCAAGAGGCAATCAAACAATGGTGTTTTAAAGTTCACCATGTGACAATCTAATAAGGCCACCAAGAGAAGTACCTCATATGCTTTGACTTAATTAAAGATGGATTTATTCTCTCAAAAAAAAAAAAAAATCAAAGATGAATTTATTAAATGTACTCTAAAATTAAAATTATACAGCAATTACATTACAACATAATATTAAAAAACTCTCAATCAAACATATTTTAGTTCACATACAAAACACATTCTACCCATATTTTTTTATTTTTTTATGATACTTTAGGCATCTTGACGATTCGCAACTCTCACAATATATATATGAAACCATACCCAAACTTTATTCCACATATCATTTAGAAAATTGAAGTATAAATTCCTCCATCTTCTGTTAAACACCCAAGGACCAATTACTGCCCAGAAGCCTATCACAAATCCAGGTGCAAAGCTCACATAAAAGTAGAACCAATCAACTGCTCCATCATCTTCATTTACATTGTCGTCTGTTGTTCCTTTCTCAATGCCAGAATTTCCATCATCTACACCGCAATTCTGAGTGAGTGGAAGCCCGCAAAGGTTGTTGCCGCTGAAACTTGATGGTTCAAGACTTTGTAATTGAGTGCTCGTAGGAATTATTCCTGATAACTTGTTGTTGGACAAGTTCAAATGATGCAAAAATGTCAAGCTTGACATGCTCGAGGGAATTTCACCAGACAATCGGTTTTGAGAAAAGTCAAGAAATTCTAGCTCCTTCATAGCACCTATATTCTCTGTAATTTTTCCACTCAAAAGATTGCGAGATAGATTCAAAAATTGCAGCCCTCCAAGACTTGTAATTTCTTCAGGAATCTCTCCAGATAATTTGTTATTTGAGAGGTCTAGAGCTCTAACGAAATAGAGAATAGTGCTGTATTCAGTCATTCTTCCACTTCTCATGATTGAAGAACTCTCAAAATATGTGATAGAATCAGTACCCCAACCAATCCTGGCGTTTTCATAACCATCACTTCCAGCGAGCATTGCTGTCAAGTTATTAATACACCTTGGTATGGTACCGTTGAGATTGTTGTCAGAGATATCCAAGATTTGTAGACCATTCATGCGGCAGAGCTCTTCGGGTATGTTTCCATGAAACTTATTTCCACGCAGACTGAGAATATCCACCAAATCAAATTGATCCCCCATCCATGTTGGAATTTCACCCATCAATTCATTTTCACTCAAGTCAAGTACTTCTAACGTAGTACAATTTGCAAGTGAAAAGGGTAATTCACCAGAGAGATTGTTGTGGTGCAGATTCAATATTGTAAGCCTTAGGGTTCCAATGGATCTAGGAATATTGCCACTGAAATTGTTGTTGCTTAATCTTATGACACGTAAAAATTCCCAATTCATCCAACAATCTGGTATCTCTCCCGAAAAATGATTTTCTCCAAGGTTAAGAACTTGCATAGTCCTGGATTCGTTCTCCCTATCACATAGAAAGCTAGATATTGATCCTGAAAATGAGTTATTTGAAAGATCTAGGCTGTCGAGAGAGGAAGAGACATATGGCAGAGAACCCTCAATATGATTTGAATTCAAGTCAATCCATGAGCCATAGCGAGAATCGTCAGTGGATAAACGTGAAATCTTTCCACTAATTTGATTATGAGATAAATTAAATTGATAGAGACTGTAAGAAAAATTATGAAACCACATGGGAAGGGTGCCCAAAATTCCAGAGTTAGACAAGTCAAGACATGCTAAAAATTTGAGGGAACGAATCCAAGTGGGGAACTGAGGACCTACTTGCCAAGATCTCAAAGAAATTGTTGAAACATTTTGGAAAGGAGGAACCCAGTCAGAACTAACTCTCAAAATTAGCCTGTTACCAGATGCCTCGAAGGTGGCCAAATTTGTTAGGGTTGCAAAGTGAACTTCGAAAATTTCTCCCTCGAACGAATTGTTGGAAATGTCTACAGCTTTTAACTTTGCAAGCATCCCGAAACCTACTGGGAGACTCCCATTCAGTTTGTTATCCAGAAGATATAGAGTTCTCAAGGAATTCAGCTTGCCGATATTTTCTGGAATTGGACCAGAAATCAAATTACCTCTAAGATTCAAGTAGGCTAGACTCCTGAATTCCTGTAAACGGTTAGACAAATGACCTGAGAGTTGGGTATAACGCAAAATCAATGACTCAAGTTTGTCAGAAACACATCCCGATAGAATTTCAAGGACCGCATTAATCTCTTGGTTCATTCTGTTGTTTGACAGAACAAGGGACCTCAAATTGCAAAGATTTTTGAACCGTATTGGGATTGCTCCCTCAAGGTTGTTGTGTGACAAGTCAATGCTGCTGAGAGAAGCCAAATTGCCAATGGCACTTGGAATTCCTCTAAGGTTGTTTCTTGCCAGGTCAAGGTTTTCGAGGAAAGTCAAATTTCCAATGGCACTTGGAATTTCTCCTTCAAGATTGCAAGATGACAAGCGAAGGCTTATGAGGGAAGTCAGATTTCCAATGGAACTTGGAATTCTACCTTGCAATTCACTATTAGAACTAAGGTCTAGTATCTGAAGATAGGTGAAACCAGGTAACCAGTCGAATATCGAAGAATTAAGATTACAATTCTGGAGATGAAGTTCCCTCAGTCTGGTTAAGTTTTGAAGATAATGCATAGGAAATGGCCTGGCAAAATCCCCCCGTGAAAGATCAAGAGAAGTCAGGGTTTTAAGTCGAAAAATCCAACTGGGAACTTGAGGAAATCTGTTGTCTGACAAATCAAGAGTGGCAAGGGATGAAAAGTTGACATTGGGAAGCGGTGGCAGAATTGAATCAAGCTTACAGGCAGACAAATGTAATTCAGCAAGAGAAGGGAGAGTGTTTAACACATCCAACCAATCACTGGTGTTAGTAAGGCTAACATAACTCAAATCAAGGAATTGTAGTGACCTAAGACTAGAAAGCCAATGTAAACTTTCAACATGCAGATCAGGCAAAGGATTAGGAAAATGATCTCCTAAATTAAGATCGAGATATTGCAAATTTGAGAGATTTCCAAGTTCATGAGGAATTCTTCCCTCAAATCCTGTATTGGAGAAGTTAAGGTATCTCAAACTCTCCATAGAGCCAAGAAATTTGGGGATACGAATTCCTCCAAAATCGTTGTTGCTTAAATCCAGGTACTTCAAATGCTTCAAGTTAAGCAAAGATTCACTTACCTGTCCTCCAAGCATATACATCTCTGCATACCCGCTATAAAAGTAGTAACCAAAATTGGTCTCGGAGGAATAATACTCTTCCGGAGAAAGCATTCTCAGATGTAATTCGGTGACATGGCCTGTGAAGTTATCACAAATGACTCCATACCATCTGCAACAATTGGCATCAGCGCCATCCCAAGATGAAAGCCGGTTAAAAGTATTTTTGAGTCCTTGCTTGAACTCCAAAAGAGCTTCCCTTTCAATTTGATTGCAGCCAACAGAAGTATCGATGCTTCCATGGCTGTGGGCAAAACTAATAGTAGTTAGACACAATAGGAAAGGAAGTGCAACAGAAGCAGCCCTCATTGATCTCTCAATGATATAATACACTAATTATTGAGCAAAGAGTGTAAAGCATGAAATCAACCTTATCAATGGACTGCTATTTATATATGGTCTGAAATGCACTATATATACACACACACACATACTAGCAACAGAGGAAATCAACAATGGCATTTTCATAATTTCATAGCTGTGCTGTTAAGCATTGACCAAATCATCAGTCATTAATTGACGTCAAATTTGTTATGCTCAGAAATGTGGAGTGAGGATTGATTAAAATAAAAAAACGCTATTTTAATTATGAGAAATATTAATATAAAAAGAAAAAATCTATCTTATAAATTTATTTATTTTTTGTTTTCTAAGCTAAAACATTTGAACTCTAGTGAGTGAAACTTGATTGATTGTCGTTTCTTGTGGAAATTTCTAACATCATGAAATTATTTTCCATGTTTAGTCAATTGCTTTGACATTTCATGCCCATGCACATGCATTTCAATCCACCAAAAATTCTTATATATATATATATATATATCAAAAGACCAACACAAAAAGAAATTATTGTGCATGCATTAATGCTTTGCTTTGCATATATGGGCCCAGACCAGACAATAGCTATATATGGAGGAAATATCAGTCCATGGCCTCTTTTACCAAGATAATATTATTCGTGACTTTGTCCAATATTTTTGTTCATTGTTTTGTTTCACTTTTATTTATTCGTCTTTCATTTTTATCTCAATTTTGGAACATTTTTAAAATCCTGTCACCAACTTTGACAATTTGCTGCTTTTTTTACCTTTTTTTCTTTTTAAAATTTTTTTACTTATTTATTATTTTTGAAGTCATTTTTAATTGAAATTGATTGTATATATTTTATTTAATTTGTATCTTTTAAATAATGTTAACTTTATATTCTAAATAATAATTTTTAAAATTTTGAACCTTACTATTATTTAGAATATAAAATTAAACTAATTAAACTAAAAATTATTCATAGTCTTCAATACTTATTTTTTTTATAATTATTTAAAATTTAGAAATTAAACTAATTAAATTAAAAATTATCCATAGTATTTAATAATTATTTTTTAGTAAAAACAATAAAAAAATTATGAAATATATCAAATAAATTATTATTTTTATTATTGATACTAATAAAAATAAAAATTATATTTATGGTCTTAATTTTATTATTAATAATGAAAAATTGAAAAAACAACAAACAGCAACAAAATCAATCAATATCAACAAAAAATCAATAAAAATTAACATAAATCAACAAACATCAATAACTGCAATTTTTTTGTTACTTTTGTTGATTTTTTTTATTTATGTTGTTTTCATTGTTTTTTTCAATTATTTGTTGTTTCTGTTTGTTTATACTTGTTGATTTTTGTCAGAAATAAAAAAAAAACAACAAAAAAATTAAAAATTATGAAATATGTCAAAAAAATTATTATTTTTATCATTAATACAAATAAAATTAAAAATTTTATTTATGGATTTAATTTTATTATTAATAATGAAAAAATAATTTTAAAAAATTAACAAAAATTAACAACTGTAAAATTTTGTCGATTTTTTATTTTTTCGGTGTTTTTATTGTTGATGTTACAAACACATCATAAGAATTCTAAACTTGTTATATATTGATGATCAATAAGTATAAAATATTTTTTTATTTTAAAAAGTTGTTAGACATTTTAATAAATAAATTAAAGTAAAAAAATAAAATCCTTATTCTTTAAGAATATAAAATGAGAAAATTTTATTTATTTATTGTTGTTATAACATTTGAAGTTATTTATTGCTTGGTTTAACAACAATTGAAGATTTTTAGTTTATAATTATTCATTTGAAAAAAAAAAGTGTTAAGAGAAAAAAATATTAAGCAAAAAAAATGTTGAGAATAAAATGAAGACAGTACCTTAAAAATAAAAAAAAATGTTGAAAAAAAGTTGAGAAAAAATGAATATAGTACTATAAAAATAGAAAAAATGTTTAGTAAAAAAATGTTGAGAAAAGAAATGAAGACAGTAGAAAAAAAAGTTA
>CATIWM010220328.1:0-10828 GCA_949671775.1 Mallotus repandus
ATGATTTCAGAGTCATGGTGGCAAATTCATTTGTTCTTTCTGTGGTACAAATTGACATAAGTTCTGCTTTCTGCTATTGCGTACCTTTAGTTATTAGCATGACATTATGGCACTTTTGAGCCATACACCATCTGGCAGTAATAATCAAGCATCATTAGCAGCTTCACTAATTTCCTTGTTTCATGATCATAACCGTTGAAATTCTGAGCTTCAAGCATAGATAGTGATAGTTACGCGATCTGGCGGATGATTTTCTTTTTCTAATTACAACTGTTACAAATTAAGGTCTGTCAAAAAGAAGACTAATGCGGAGGACAACAATTATCTGCATGGGGCAGGAAACTCATCTTCCACTTAGAAAGTAACTAGCAGATAGAACTTTTCACTTTTCATTGAACTTTTTCACTAAACTCAAAATTTACATACAATTTCCTCAAAATTCCCCATCCAAAGCAAAACCTATGGCATCAAGTGATGATCTTTGACGGTAATCAACCAAATGATTGTTCCAGAAGTGAAAAAAAAAAAAAAAAAACAGAAAAAAATTGCAAGAGACTTTTGGTATACCGTATGCCCGAGAAAAAAAAAAGGGTGAAGATTTTTTCTATCACTATACTTCATGATTACTAGCTTGTCTTTAGTTCACCAAATCTATGTTTCTCTTCGTGCAACTGCCTGAAGACATATTCTAGTTCAGGAAATGCTGACAAAAGCAGCAGCTCAAGAAGTTCAAAAGCCAGTTGCTTCAAACAAACTGATGACTGCATGAGAAGAGAGTCATTGCAACTTGGTTAAATATGCTCCAACTATATAAGAAAACATAAACAAGAGAACATTTAAACATAGAATGCCATCTCTCTAGTTCTGAACATGAAGCAAACCCCAGCTAGTGTCCACAAGCCATCCTTGCCACAACCTAGCAAGAACAGGGTTTGGGAGACAATTTGTTCCTCATATACTACAAGTGCCCGGGCAGAGCATTCTCAACGATATGAAGAGGCAGACACCAAAAAAAAAAAAAAATGCATAACAAATTGGTGAAGAGGTTAGAAATCTCTTGTGAGCTGAGCAAATTTTTGACACAAGTTTGAGAAATATTCAGATATACAAGTGCATATGCATGAATCGCTAAACTGGAAAGCAACTAGTAGAAATTAAAAATGAGGAAAAAAAAGAGACCCCAATCAAAATATTACAAGGACAGATAAGAAAGTCCATGGAGTATTATGATCTGCCATATCTCTAGTGATCTAATAGGGATAGAGGAGGCTAACAGGCAAGATATAATTTATGTTTTTCTCAATTGTTATGCCAAATATCACAGCAAGGAAGTGAGAGTGTATATAGAGACCTCCTCAGCTGTTTCAAAATGTTCAGTAAAGGTTACAGGAAACCATCAATCACCACCTATTTTAATGTCTTATAGAAAGGTACATCTAGATTCAAATTTCTAGAATTAAATTTACCTGTAAAAAGAAATAGAGGTCTTTGGCACATTGTTCATATTCCTTTCGCCCAACAAGACTTACAATTGTAGAAGGTGCATTATCTGCAATACGAATGTAGGGCTTACCTTAAACATGGATGGCTGGCGCTAGAAAAGAAAGTACAAAGCAAACATTAAACGCTTAGAAAGATGGTGTTACCAATCATCAGCTCATAGACAAATTTAGCACGTCGATCTGCTTCAAGTTGTTGCTGCTCATCACTCAATCTAGGTGACGATATTTCTGAAGGTTGCTGGGCAAGAGGTGAACTTAGTTTAGGTGAAGATATATCTGTCGGTTTCTGGCCGTGAGGTGAGGTATAGGGTGTGTTGGCAGTGGATGCTCGTCGTCTCTTTGGATGTTTAGTAATAAATATCCCATCAGGCCAAAGAATCTATTTCAACCACAAGTAAGCCTCCATTAGTTACAAAGAATAAAAATGCAACTCTTATTCCTTCAAAGATTAAAAAAAGAAGCATGAATATAAAACGAGTTTGCTATAATGCCCATGAAAATGTGTAATTTAATACCTTCAATTCAAAATAATGCAACAAACAAGAAACTCAAGAAAAAGCAAGACAAAAGATCATATAGAATTTATACTTTTGACTTGGTTGTCTACTCATTCTCTAGTTTCCTACTGATGCCTACCCAAAAAAACATAAAAGCTTTAGAAAATGATCCTTCAACCAAATGTTAACCTGTTTTCCAAGGTCTAAAGCTCTTTGGTTGCTGCTTCCACCCAAATGCATGAAAAAATTCAACAAAATACTACTTCCAAATTTTCAATAATTACCTACATGCAAGAGAGAAAAATCCTGTAGCAAATAAATACTATAAACCAAAGTTCAAGTGTAACATGCTTTAACAAAATATACCAAAAAACGAGCTATAAGTCAACAACAGAACTATTGTCCTCCTATATCATTGACATTTCTTCTCACTAACACACAGATAAGCATAAAGTAAAGATATTGTACATGAATACAGCAGATGCACACATATATATATATATATATGCTTGAACATGTCTTAGAACATAAAGTAGTTGAATGAAAAGATATGCTGAATATACAAATAATTTGCCAATTATCGCAGGATGGTTACAACATTATCATGCCCTCTTGTTGAAAATGACACATTCGCCCCTTCCCCCTGTCACCACCTTTTCAGTAACCTTAATTACCTCAAAAAGATTTAAGAAACTGGGAACCTCAGATATACAGACCAAAGATGGACAGTATGAGAACATGCCATATTTGCCTCCCATTTCACCTCGTGATGTTAGTTGCATCAAATATAAGGTTTCCAATTTAATCAGTACATTTTATGGTCACGGCAGATAAGATTAATATCGAACAAACAGCAATTACCAACCTATCCGACCTGTAATTAGCTTTCCTAATAAAATGAGTTGAGTTATTTTATTATCTGCTTAAACCCTAAGTTTTGGAAAAATGCTAAATACTACATACTGAAAAGCAAGGTCGATTACCTGCTCAACCCGCTTGATCCCTGAAGCCACCACTGATCCTGTGCGCAGAAGCTGGATTTTCTCTATCAACCAATCATCTAACGCATCACCCATTCCTAGCTGTAGAATCTGTTTGGCCACCCAAAAAGCTTGCCTCCTGCAGTGCAGAAAAGATTAGTGTTTAACAACTCAAATCCACCAATTATAGTAGGGTCTGATACTATCAAAAAGACTATCAGGAAGCACGGAAAGAGATAACTATCTATACATTATAATATACCGAGTACCTGATCCATCCACCATCTTGTAGCTGGAAAATAACATCCACCAAATCTAATATAGGGGCAGTTAAATTTGGTGGCACCCACTGCAAGGACAAGATGAACATAATGATAGTTAGCACTCTCTTCTTTTTAATCTTTTATTCAGTTAGGGTTACATCAATCCTAACATATCCTTTAACCCCTTAAACCATGTTCTTTATCACATGACAACATCAAGTTTAAAAACTATTCTGAGATGCTATGACATAGTCAAAGAAAAAAATATTTACTACATTATAATATTAAAGCTCTAACTTACCTCTGTCGGAAGAGCAGGATCAGTAGAAGTATCACGAAGTGACTCTGATGCATGTTCTGAACCATCAGTTTGTCTTCCTTTTACAGTCTTCCCTAAATTTCTCACAGATGTTGCATTCTTCTGAGCATCCAAATCACCCCCTGAATCCTCTAATGGCTTCCCCGACTCTTTACCAAGCTTTCTAACTGGTGAATGAGATACGTGTTTTGGACTCATTGTTACCCCATCTGTAACAATATTATGTTTTGTCTGCAATGCAGAGTCCTTGCATTCTGTGCCTAACTGTTCCTTCTTAGTCGATAAGGAATTGGTAGTCGGCCCAATAAGATTTGAAACCTTTATACTCTTTTCAGATGGCTTGTAATCAAGGTCAACTAGAAAATTAATGAGACAGGAATGATCAAAAGAAAGAAAAGAAAATAAGAAAACAGAACAATCTGAAGTGAACAAGCTTCACCTGACAACGTTTCAATGATAGAAAAAGAATTTGAAAAGACATATGTCTGCAACATAGAATATTAATACAAATGAGAAATAACAGGAAATGGACAAATTTTTTGAAACCTCAACCTAATAACTTATAAATACATAACCCATAAAAAAGCTGGTAGAATATAAACCTGAGAATCAACACTAAGAAAGTCCCAAACTTCAATAGATCCTGAAATCGTGGGAAGTTGCAGGAGCTTCTGAGAAATACATACATCAAAGTTATAGAATGATTGGAAGCAGAATATGAAGAAATTATAGCCCAGGCATAGAGTTAAACTGACATGCAGGTGCACTCATGCTAACGGTTGTACAATCATGAAATGTTTGCATGGATATTAAGTATCAGCAAGCAAGTCAGTCAGATTCTTATATACTTAATAAAAGAAAAAAGAAAAGAAAAGAAAAGCTTTAAATGAGTGCATAGCAGATATGAATAGTGCTCAACCTAACAGCCAAGGAATCAAAATAGTATTAAATGTTAACTTTGCATCAGGAAACTAAGAACAAAGATTCTGAATAACAATTCAAGTTTAAACCACAATATTGCCAAATTTCCAGCACATCTTCGAAGTAAGGTTAACATCCAATTCTAACAATAAAAGCAGGTAAAATTAAATGTTTAACCTTTAGATATCTGTCAAGTAATTTACACCGCTCTTGAATGACAGGCATGTCTAAACCTGTTGAGAGAAAATGCTTTGGTGGCAAATGAAGGTTATACTCTGGATATTCTTTGAGACGCCGATGCAACTCCTCAAAATGTCGAAACCTGTTGCAGTGATAAAAGCTCAATTACAAAATACTTGTAATTTTAAAGGATAATATTCACAGATGACATTTGTTTTCTATACTTATAAAAATCAAATAGTTTATGCATGAAATATATGTTATATGGAACAAACCAATGAAAGTTGAAAGAAAATACAGTTGACAAAGAAATCCACAGCACCTTCTTTTAATTGACCAACTATTGTTATTTACATCTGTAACAGAAATGGAATAAACAGCAAATGGTCTAGAGGCACTCTTCACAATATTTGCACCCAGCACCTGCAAATAAGATTGCATCCTTTACATATATCAATAAAATCAAAAGATGAAGTACCAAGATGAATAAAGCACTAAGAAACTTAAGTACCTCGCATCTCAACTTAAAAAATGAATCTAACATCAATGAGTTTTCCACAGAGTTAAAAGTTGAACTATGATATTCTGGAATTGAAACAGAGAGTGCAGATGAACATGCCGTTGCTCCACTATAAGCTCTACCTAGAGCTTCAATCTCAGAATCATCGCTGAAGTCATCAGCTTTAGCATGCCCTTTGGAGCTAAGTATATCCTGCCCATCTCCAGACAAGAAGCTCGTCCTCTCTATCTCTTGCCAAACATGTGCCTTTTGAGTGCTCGATCTGGCCCTTTTCCGGCCAGACTGTGGCCTAGGTACTTTTTCATTGCGCATTTGCCCTCTACTGGTCTTCTTTGTACCATGGCGTTGAGGATTTTCAAGTGGATGATGAATGGGGGAAATTGCCAGATTTCTATTTGTTTTGCGATCCCAAACTTTAGTGCCAGGATCATCAAGACCTGTGACCCTGCTAGGATCTTCCTCCTCAGAAGTATAAGGACTACCACTGCCAGATTCAGATTCATCTGCATTCACAAGACCAATATCATCTTCGTCGGATGAAGTCCATAAAGAATTATTTGACAAGTTTTGATCTGTTCTATGGTATGAATTTTGTGCCTTAGCTTGGCCAGGCTGTCGAGTCTGACCATTTCGTGAAAGAGAGGCATCAGATGCCTTTAGACCATGATTTTCCTTGGTTTTTGACAACTTTGATTGATCCACTGTAATAGTCTTATTTCCAGATAAATTCTCTGAGACATACTCAATTGACCCTTTTTGATTTTCTCTATTTTTGTAGTTTCTTCCTTTTGTCCACATATTTTCAAAATTTTCTGGGGCAAGGGCTGCAGTCTTTCTCTGAGAAAGCATGTCCAACATGTCACCCCATTCTCCCCCTGAACGATACCTTTGAATCCCTCCTTCATTTTTACTTTGGGAGTTCGATGGCAATGAGCTCCATGAACGAGAAGATTGAGTATCAACGGAAAGCAATGGATCTTTTGAGCCATGGGATCCATTTACATCCTCAGTTTCTGGTGAAACGGCTCCCCTTTTGGACTGATTGGTTTTCAATTGCACAAGTTCAACACCGACGGCAGTAGGATCTAAGATTCTCGTAAAATGATCAGGTGAAATCTTTGAAGACCCATTGGGATTAGATTGTGATGCCTCCTGTGCTGGAGCAGCTCCTTTATTAGTCTTAGAAAGGACAAAAATTTCAATCCTTTCATTTATAAACCTGTGCAGCATTTGGAGGGAAAAAATGACATCAGCAATAATACTGAAAAAAAAAAACACAACGCAAACAGAAGAAATACTTACCTCGGACTAGCTAAATTTAAGACTGGCCGCATTACTGCACAAGCAAGAAGTTCCCTCACTATGAAACGGAAAAAAGAGCACTGCAGATCCTCTGGTCTGAATGTCAAAGAAATGAGACCATCCATCACATGCTGCAAAACCTGAGAACAAATCAAATATTTTATTTTACCACAGTTCAGAATTGATGAAGTTAAGGAATAAATTATTGGGGTTGCAATCAAGACACAAAGATTTGCTTCCTTCTATTTAATTTGAAGATCAAAGGTAAAATAAACAACCTTGTGCTCTGCTTCAGCAGAAAATAAAGCAGGATGCAATCTGTTCTCAGCAGCCAGGACAAGTCGCATTTCCTTGTCTCGCTGCTCAATAGACAGCAATCCAGATGGATCCTTTACAATCTTTGCTTGACTAGCTCGAAAAAGCTCCAAATGGGAGGAAATAAGATGAATAAGATCCCTGTCGTCCTAGAAATTAGTTCCCATGTAAATAACCTAGAGGAGGAAACACAAAATAAACAAGATAGAAGTAAAGAATCAAATAACCTTGTCAAAAGATCAATAAGATTTATATTTCTCATGCGGCCTGAAAATTCCCCAAGAACACCATTCACTATCTGTACCAACTCCTCAGGACCCTGTCTATCACGTGTCAAGCGAGAGTACCATAAATCTGTCACCCACTCAGAAATTAAATGTCGAGTGAAATGATCAAACGCATCCTCAACAACAGGGGAATTCACTTTTTTCCTCCAGTTAGGCCTTTCAAGAACACGAGTATGTGCAGAAGAGTTGTTTTGAGGCACTGGATTTACTGACAAAGATTTGGTGTTGTATGTGCCCGCTTTCCTCTTCATCTCATAATCTAGGGAGAAATAACGGAGGAGAACAATTAAAGAGGCAGCAGCAGGCAAGTTGACCCAGACTGAGGAGCTCGTCACTGAAAAAAAGAGAACCAAACACGAGTTGCAGTTGAGAGGCAAGCAAACAATCAGATATAAGCAATGCAAACAGCAACAGAATTATATAGTTCAGTGTACATATCTACACCACAACAATTCCATAAGTGTGGCAGCATATTGAGTAGAATCTAGGTCAAGCTAACTTCTATACTAGGTGTGCATCTCCAAATTGGTCTTCTAGAGGACAAAAGCATGAAATGCAGTTAAAGCTGTCCATGGCGTGGATTTATTTGCATTGTAGTGTATGTTCTTCCCATAACACATCAACGAGAAAGTGAGGGGCAAAATGCTAGCCACAAAAAATAATGAAACTAAGAAAATAATAAATCACATTCATATAATTTTTTTTCATAAATAAATTAAACCCCTTGTTTAGAAAGTCTAAAAATGCAGGAATCCAATTCAATTGAATCATATTTAGTTAATTCTCATTTTTGGAAAGTCCATGGCCGCTAAAATTCAATTCTTTCAACTTTAAATCACAGCAAAGAATTAACATCGTTTTGGAAAATATAAAATCTGATTGAATTAAATTCTTGCACCCTTTAATCAATACTGATGTATAAGACTAAAAGATCCTACTTTTAAAACAAGAAACGTGACTTCAAAGCTAAATCAAGCGTTTATGCTTCAATTAGGAACTAGCATAGCAAACAAATTATGCTTAAAACAAGCAAAAGAAAAAAAAAAGTGATTTTGAACTGAAAATGCAATCTGCAGTTCCACACCAAATTGAACTAAAACCCCAAAATTTAAATTCTTCAAAAAAAAAAAAAGAGAAACTCACATGACATGAGATAGGACAATCCAACAACGCAAATAACCAAAAACACGATCCTTTTCTTGGCTTCCTCAACTAGGTCACGCACGGTCACCTGCCTCTGCGAACTCATTTTCACATTTAAAAACCGTTCTTTCTTTCTTTCTTTTTTTTTTTTTTTCAAAACAAAAACTTCGAGTTCTTCTTCAATCAAGAAATCATAGTAATCTCAATCGCATAATCATCACCGAATCAAATGTGAATTTAGGGCAAAAAATCGGAGGTGGGAAATTGAAGGTTGGATGGAGAAAAGGACAGGCAGAATCGAATAAAAAAAATGCGAATTGAATTAAAGAAATGTTATAACCACAAAATGAAAAAGAAGAATTCAACGCGAGGACCGTTAGGTTAATATGGTAATGGCGTAAGAGACTACATTTCTTCTTCGTCTTCTGCTGCTCCTGCTGCTGCCGCCTCTCTCTGTTACTTGCATTTTTCTTTGTTTCTCTGTCACTTTCTTATTGTTTGGCTTTTTTTGTAATCCAATTCTCAGTAGGTGTGTTTGATCGTCATCTCTACTATTGTTGTATGCTACGTTACAAAGGGTTTGTTGGCGAAAATAAAAGGACAGACTTTTATATTATATATTTATATTCTGTTAGTTTTTAACTTACACTTTCTTAATAATTACTATTGAGAATAATAGTGATAAATATAAAATAAAATAAAAATAATTTAAAAATAAAATTACCATAAAATTTCTCCTTTTCCAAAAAATTCTATGTATTTGAAAAATAAATTCTAAAAATACTGCTATTTTTATTTAATTCTATATAAATATTTTTTATATTATTTTAAATTTTAAATTAACTATGAAGAATCCAGAAAATTTTAAGTAATTCAATTCGTTCCATATAAGACTATAAAAGTGGTAAAGTTCTTCTAATAAATAATTTAATATAACTACATGTATTACAACTTAAATCGAAATATGTTTAAGTGAAAATAGGTCCCTATCAGATTAATTTAATTTTTGAAAATGAAAAAATTATTGTAAAAATTTATATACATATAGTATGTCTAATTTATATGTTTCAATGCAGTAATTTAAGTATTAAAATATTATGAGTTATAAAAAAATAATGTTTATCTTTTTAAAAAAATAATTTTTATTTTTTATTTATACTCACTGTAGTTATTGAAAAAATAATTTTTAATTTTTAATAATAATAATAAAAGTGAGAGCAACAACAATATCGCCCTAAAAATTTTAGTGGAAAATTTTGTTTCTGGGATGGCTTTAATATAAATTTGAAAGACAAAATAAATAAACCTCCTAATATGTCTACTTCATAATAATTTTGGTTTAAGTATATTTATGAAATATATAGTAACACATAATCTAAATGTTGTATTATTTTAGAATTTCCAATGAACTAATGTTAATAAGTATGGAATCAAATTTTATAAGTTGTAAATTTCACTTCTTTTTATCATTACAAACTGATAATTGATATCAAGCAATTTCAATATGATTTTATTTGATAATTGTAAATAAATAATTCATTGGAGTGTGTGTGTGTATATATATATATAAGGCATGATCAATTGTAGTATGAAATCTTACTCATTTTGGAAAAAATTTCACCAAAATTTCAAGTGGTTAATTGTTTTTTTTTTTAAGTGTATGCTCAGTTTTTAGAATGTATTAAGTGGATGAGAGAATATATATGTCTTTATGTCTTTAAAGAAAAAAAAAGTATAGTTTCACAAGTACAAAGTGGTAAAAAACATCCTTATTATTCGGAAAAAAATTTGTATCCTAATTCATTAAAAATGTTTTTAGTACATAGTAAATAAAATTGACATTTTTTAATTATAAGATTTAAATTAATTGATTAGTTAAGATGGAGGAATTAAATATTAAAACATAAGAATTACTTTATCATATAATTATTTAACATTTTTCATAAAAAATTTGAGTATTGTATTTTAAAAATAATTTAAATTGCTTACACAATAATATTCAAACAAAAAGTATAGATTATATAGTTAAAGTCAATGATAACATATAAATCAAAATAATAATGAAAACTTAATTATAAAACACTTTGATGGATGGTATACACTTACACTTATTTAAATAAGTATAATATATTCACATTCACCTATATTTATCCAAATTTGTCACTTTATTTTATATACTTCTAAAATTTATACAAATACAGAAGATAAAGTGTCAAATTCATACAAATAAATTGCGTATATATGATAAATTATAAATAAGTTAAAGGGTTAATTTTGATAAAATCAAAAGTACAAAAAATAAAATTATAAATTTATGTAAATACAAATGCCTGCAATGCAAATATATTATACCTATTTAAATGGATCAACTTAAATACATTATTTTTGTCTAATAGTCAAAATTTTCATAAATATTGTGGGATATTCAGGATGGCATCCTCTTCATATCTCATTCATGCTGGCAAAAATTAAAATGGATCAATTTACTCTCTTGAACTTAAAAATATATAGGAAAAAAAGATAAAAATAATGGCAATGGGACAAAGTGCATATTTAACTTTTTATGAAGGAAGAAACCAAATTATAGCCGCAAGTTGGA
>CATIWM010220405.1:0-15326 GCA_949671775.1 Mallotus repandus
GTTGTTGTTGCTCTCAAGTTTTATGGCAAAAACAACAACTCAAGGACTATGGCATTGAACTTAATCACATTCCTCTAAAATGTGATAATACAAGTGCTATAAACCTTAGTAAAAATCCCATTCAGCATTCTAGAACTAAGCATATTGACATTAGACATCATTTCTTGTATGATCATGTTCAAATTGGTGATATTTGTCTTGAATTTATTGACACTAATCACCAAATAGCGGATATTTTTACCAACCTCTATGTGAAGAAGGATTGAATTTCATTAAGCATGAGATTGATATGATTGATGGTGCAAGTCTGTCTTAGTTTTATGATAAATTGCTAAATTGATGATTGGATTTATGTATAAGTATGTCTTTCACTTGTTTATGCTTTTCTGTTTATTTTTCGTATTTGATACTTTCTCATAAAATTTCTCTTAGTCAAGTTTTTCATGGATATTTATTTTTAGTATATTTTTCGTTTATGACACCTCTTAACAAGTAAAAATATTTTTTTCTTATGAAATTTTTTTTGCTATTTAAATAATTCAAAGTTGAATTTTATTCAATTTCTTAGTTATTTAAAATAGGCAAAATTTATTTACATAAATCATTGATTTTCCCATTTGCATGATATATTTCAAAATTTTAATATCAAAATTTGCTTTAAAATATTTTTAAAAAATATTCATAAGGTCTTATGACCTTAAATATATAATTATTGAAATTTGATTTCAATTAATTATTTATTACAATCATCTTGCATTAAGTTTAATTTTTTTAAAACTTGACATTTAATGATTGTTTAATGTCTTTCATTTTCAAAATTGATTGATTTTCTTATTTGCATAATTTAAATTCTTATTTCAAAAATAGTTATTTGAAATTTAAATACATTTATAGTCATGTTCATAATAGCATTTATGTTTGGGTGTAATTTGAATTGATTTCATGTTATTTGGATGGATAGGGACCTATTCGTCAGATTTTTAGGACCTAATTGAACGAAATTTGAAAGTTCAGGGGTCTTTCTGCAAGTATGGTCACGAGCCATTGCAGTGGAGCTCGTGACCATTGCTTCTGTCAGAGGGCAGTACCCCTCACGAGTTCAGCTCACAATTATGAGCGGCTCGTGAGGAGGTTACTGTCCCATAAAAATCCTTTTTTTAACAAAGATTTGATTTCCCTAGGTGTTATTCCTCTTTCAAAATGGTCATATGCTATATTTTTAGCTATTTTTATATTTCAAATCAATTTTTTAACCCTACTTCACCTCTATATATACCTCTTAAACACATCTTTACCTCCTCACATCTTTATTCACAATCAAACTCTTCTTAAAGCAAAAAAGTTCTCTCTTCTTTTCTTTCAAATTTTCTTTGTGCTAGTTTCTCTTGTAATACTTGTACCCTAACTATAAGTACATTTGCATTCATTATGCATATTGATTTAATTTAAGTATAAGCTACTATATATAATTAAATTAGTATTTCGGGTTGAGCCATAATTTGTACTCAATCAAAGAGTGAGAATCTTTGAATTTTGATTACACTCAAAACAAGTGAAATTTTAAGAATAAAAGGGATTAGGAATAAAATGAAAATGAAAAGTGAAAATAAAAAAAAATTAGAATAATTTGAACTCAATTGAAGCAAATAAATATCCTAAAATGAACAATTAGAAGTTCATATGTTAATATGTTCTATTAGCTTTTCATTAAGAGCCTAAGTAGATATTTTACACTCAAACCTATCCTAAAAAGGCTCTAGACCCTTCCTAAATCATGGCTGTAAGCAAATATATGTATATTGGTAGATGTTTAAAGAAAAAAAAAAGATAGAAACACTTAAGAAAAGTAAACAACACTTGCTAAAGAAAAAAAAAAGAGGGGAAAGAGAGGAGAGTTAATTCTACTTGTTGGTGTTGATTTTGCAAGCTAAATTTGGAGATCTAAAGAATTTATAAGGCTGTAATAATCATCTCTAAAGTCTATAGTGATTGATTTGGTAAGTATTTTAAGTGATTTGATTTGATTTAATCTAGGGTTTATATGTTGCAGTTTTCAGGTTCATTTTTCCTAGTTTTTTAGTCATATTATTTTGATCATATATTGAGTTATAGAGCTTTAAATTAAGTGTGGTTTGATTCTATGGAAACTTAAATACGTCCTCTATAACTTTTTAGTTTTTTGTTAGAGCTGATTTGGCCTTTATGATGGTCTAACGAAGCTAAACTTTGTAGTGCTCAATCTGTTAGTGTAAACTGACCTGATTATGTTTAGCTACCCATATCTCCCTCTATAGTTGTCCAAATGAAGTGAATTTTTTATATAATTTTATAAAAATATAAATATAAGAATGAATTAAATTTAAGCTCAAAATTTATTTTCTATAAGTCCCAAAAAAATTTCAAAGTTGCCCCTGAAAGCAGCCATTTTGATTATGTGAATCAGGTTTATAGAGTTCATAAGTTAAAATTAGTCTCGGCATTTCATGTATATATTGAGATAGAAAGCTTTAAATCAAGTGTTTTTTGATGATATGGAAACTTTGAAAAATTATCTAAAATTGTTTCTGTTTAGGCTCGATCTGATTCATACTCTATGTTAGTGTAATAAAAGGAAACATTTTATTACTCAGTTTCCGTTGCTGGTTTGAGTAAGGTGGATTATTTCTTAGAGTTATTCCTCTATACACATCCAATTAAGAAAAAATAAATTTTAAATTACTTTAGACATATAGGGTAAGTGATCTAGAAAGTTTCATCTTCAGATTAAGTGCATAGAATTTTTGGAGAATTTTTAAATTTACACTATTAAATCTATTATAGTTGGCAGCTTCATATGTTTAGGTAGTTTGGTGATGTTATCATGTTAGAAAGAGGTTCCATTATTATTAAGTGTTTAAAATAAGTAAATTATGATCAATTTCAGCTAAACCAAGTGGACAAGAGACTGACACACAACTAACAAGCAAAGGGAAAGAAGCAATAAATGTAAGTGAATAATTTTATATTCTATGTGATATAACACAAATAAATAAATAATTATAAATTTATTTGTTAAGTTGATTGGATAAGAGAAATATATGTGTTCTAATTGGTAGATGCTGAATTTTGATTATTGTGATATTTGATTATTGTGTTGATGGTTGATTATTGTTGAAATGAGATTATACATATGAATGAGGTTTGCTGAAATTCGGATTCCCTGTTTAGTGGAGAATAGCAGAATTGTTTGAGCTCTATCTGGAGTTTTATAACACCAAACTGGTTGCCTTTGGTTTTTATAAAAACTTTGAGATGTTATTTACAAAATTAATAGAAATAGAGGAAGCTTAATTTTTCTGTCTTGATGGCCAATTTGAGCCATACTTTATGTTGCTTGATTTTGTTGACAGCTTGACTATGGTTGAATGTTTTAGTTGTTTCTCCTTCTATATATATATCCAATTGATGTGAAATCAGTTGAAAATTAATCTAGACTTATAATACAATTGATCTGGAGAATATGAATTTGATGTTCATAACGTGGAATTTTTGGTGTATTTTTGAATTTGCACTGTCAATTTTGCCAAGTTGAAATATGGTATATTTTGGTATAATATTATTTTTCTATATATTGTGGGGGAGATTTTAATTTGATTTATGAAGTGATATGTGATGTATTTAGTTGATGATGATTTGAATAAAGTGCTATAACAGTATGGTGAACTCTTGATATATATGTAAATATAAGAAATATGATTGGATGAATATGAGGACGCAATGCTACTTATGAATGAGGCAGGGCTGTGTGCGATATGGATTCCCCTTTATATGCCGTAACATGGCTTAAAAAAAGAAAAAAATACAGTTGGAAAAAGATTATGGCAGGGCTGTGTGCGTATGGGGATCTAGGAATTATTAAAAAAAATTGAATCACATGTAATTTACAAGTACATTGTTGTCCAAAAGAAAACACTATGATTATGGCAATGTTGTGTGCGTTATGGAATCCCTTTGATAAGCCATATAAAGGCTAAAGAAATATGTAGTACAAGATTACTATGCTACTATTACTATGTATATACTATAAATTATAGTTAAACATTGAATGGATTGATAATTGATAATACTACTTGCTTGAATGTGTTATTTTTCATAGAATATTATGTTATTCATTTGCTGAGTTGCAGGCTCACTCTTCTGCAATATTTTTCAGGATTAGAAGAACTGTAATATGTCTTGAATAAACATTTGCATCAATTATATTAGCATTTTGTCAGGTGGGTCATCAGGGGGATCATCCTCAGGTTTTTGAGCATGAAGTAATTAATAAATTTTATTATGTTGTAATAAGGGCAGTGTATTGTATATGTATAACACATAAAAAAAAAGATATGATCTACTTGATGTTGTAAGCTCTTTTTGTGTAATATGTATTACTTATATATATATAAGGGTGATGTATATATTGACATGTGATCTAAAGTTAGTTTTTAATAGATATGTTATGTATTTAATAGATATGTTATGTATTAGTCATATGCATATAATGTATGCTTGACATCCTTAACAGGTGTCACATCTCTACTCAATGGCTCCTAAGAAGAAGACTACTCAAGATGCTCCCTCTTCATCAAGAAGAGCAACCAATTAATAACTCAAGAAGATTCCTCCTACTTCCTAGTCTTCAACCCAAATTAGGCAAAGGCTAGCTCAATTCAAGGAAAGGAACATAATCTTTTCTAAATTTATGTCTCAAGCAACTTTAGAGAAGATGGGGTGCTACAATAGAACAATGCTTGAGAATGTGGGTATGTATAATTTTGCCTTTAATTCTTACCCTACCTATCCTTCTTTAGTCTATGAGTTTCTCTCCTCCTATTGCTTAAGGACTCAATATGTTGATGAGCAAAATCCTTTTAATAGCATGAGATTTAAGTTGGGTGGTAGAGATAGGTTTCTTACATCTCAACAATTTGATAGTATTTTTAGATTTATACAAGGGGGTCTTGCTTCTCCTAACACTTCTTAGCCACCTAATTCCTTTTAGGTTCAACACTCTAAACCTAATACAAGATCATCTTTTGAAGTAGGGAAAACAAAAGCATCCAATTTTGCTTCAAAATCTCTTTGGTATGTGCATAGATTTATTACCTATTCTATTCATGCTTGAGGCTTGAGTAATGAAGCAATTTCATTTGATGATCTTTATCTTATTAGATATCTTGTTGAAGGTATAGATGTTGAATTAGGGAGATGGCTTCAATGGAGGTTTTGGTTGTTAAGTGATAGTGTTAGTGGGAGTTTATGTATTGGAGGTTTCATTCCTTAAATTGCCAACTATTTTGGAATCTCCTTAAACAACATTCCCACTATTCCTCCCTCATTCCTTGATAATAATCTCTTGAGAAACTCAAGGCAATTAAAACTTGTTAGAAATATTTGGGTTTAGAAAGACGAAGCAAGAGATGAAGATGTTGATGAGGAGCTAGAACATGATTTGTAAGATATAGAGAACATTGGCACTCATGGTTTTGTAAGTATTGGACTTAGTGAAGAAGATCCTCAAGAGGAAGTTCCAACTCAAACACAAGTACCACCTCAATGGAAGAGGCAAAGAGGACCCTCCACTTCTCAAAGTGTTGATGATGAGCCAGCTTGGGTTGGTGGATTCTTCAACTTTCTATCTCTTATTGCATCAAACTTCAACACAAGGTTTGATCATGTGGATACAAGACTTGATAGATTTAAGCAAAGAATGGATCATATGGAGCATGACATTTATCACCTTTATGGTCATCACAACATCCAATGCACTTGGAATCCTCCTCCTCCGCCTCCTCCTCCATTCCAAGACCCTCAAGACCCTTAGATTTTTTTAGTTTTGGTCTATCTTGTTTTCATTGCTTTAGTTCTTGGTCTTTGTTTCCTTTCAGTTTCTTTTTAGTTTATTTCTTGTTTATCTCTTTCTTTTCCTTTTGTCTTTGACAAAGGGGGAGGAAAATATGTGTTTGTGTTTGTGATAGGCTAAGCGCTACATGATCATGTGTTTAGTAGTAGCACTTATTTTTAATGTTTAAGTAGTATATTATGTACTATTTTATGATACATTGTAAGTGTTACAAATTCTGTTATTTAAATGATCATGTTATCATATTTTTAGCATATTTGTGATATTAAGTCTTATTTTGCTTACTTTGTTATTTTTTAAGTGGTTTATTTCTATAAATTTATATTTTTTATCATGTCTAAAAAGGAGGAGAAATAAAGAAATATATTTTCTTGAAGGAGATAAAAATAATTTTTTGTTTGATTGTTATTTAATTGGTATCATTTTTAAAATACATCTCCTTTACACTCATTTTATTTGCAACAACACTTATTCTTATATATATGATACTTTTTATTCATATATTAAGGGGGAGAAAATTAATTTCTCTTATTGCTTTTATTTAATTTGAAAGGGGGAGCTATTTCTCATCATATTTATCTTTTCTTGTTAAATTTTTTAACACACATACATTATTTCTTATTTTATTAAATTAGTTGTCAAAGCTAAAAAGGGGGAGATTATTGACCATTTGCATGATCAAACTCCTAATTTTAATCTTTGACAATCAATTTATGTTGCTAATGATTTTATTCAAGTGTGTAGGAACTTAATTATTCACCAAGATTTTTTATTCTTATTCGGAGATATGAAATACACTTGTAAAAATGTATTTCTTTGAAGTATAATATCTCAATCATATACTTAATGTATCTAGAGTTTTTTAAGCATAAAGAACACGTGTTTTTGGACCTACAGGTGTCTCCTCACTAGCTCTTCACGAGCCCCTCACGACCAACCTCCTCAAAGCTTTAATTTTGAGCTTCATTGAGCAAATGAGGCAGTGATGCTCACGAGGAGTGCTCACAGTTGTAAGCAGCTCATGAGCACACTCCTAACAGCTACAATGGGCATTTTTGACAAAATTTCAAAGGCAAAGGCTCTCAAATTGATCCTCATGAGCCAGGACCTCTTCCTCACAATCGTGAGCGTCATTTTGACAGAAATAAGACAATTTAAATCTTCAAATGTTTGAAGATGTTGGAGACACAATTATTGGCTTAAAATAGCCATAATTTTGAGTTGTTTGTCTATATAAACAACTCCTAAAGCTCAATTGATGTTAAGACACTTGCTTATTACAATTCTCATTCTTAACATTCAAAAAGCTCTCAAATTCTCTTAAAATTTATTTTATTTATTTTTATAACTCTTGTAAGAGTTGGTGAGTGTTAGAATAGATATTCTTGTTCTTTTATTTTCTGGGTTTGAAAAAATGGGAAGTGAGATTCTATTCTAAAGGAATTGGTTTAAGTGTTTAGCCATTAAAACAGTTGGGATTCAGTATTAGAGTGAGCCTAAAAACTCTAGTTTATAAGGTGAGCCTTAAACTCTTGTGTAATCTCAATCTTGTGAATAAGATTATGGGTGATTGAAAATCCTAACATAAGGATAAGTTAGGTGGAGACATAGGATTGTCGTTGAATCCAAACTCTTTAAATCTTTGTGTTCTTTGTTCTTCCTACTCTAATCTCTTTCAATTTTTGTTCATACCTCAATTTTAGCTTTTAATTTTCTAAAATCCTTAAATTACCTTATTCACCCACCTCTAAGGCATTTTCAACTTCTGCATTAGTGCTAAAACCACTCATAAATTCAAACGGCTTATTTTCCCTATATCTATCTCATTTATTTTTATTTTTTAATGGCGAAATAAAATCTTCATTAAATTCTGGCATTTTTTGTAAGAGTATTTTATTGCATTGACATTGTAGATATTTGCCATTTTTTTAATTTTATTTACCTTGTTTAGCGCACTATCTTTTGATGCTATATAAGAGCGACTTGGTATTTTGCAATTAACACAAAAATTCTTTATTCTTTACTTCAATCAAAACTCTTTAATTGCTTACTCAATTTTGATCTTCAAGATTTGACAATATATTGTCTTGTCCATTGTGTATTCAAGTAAGAAAATATATGTTTTGATGTCGTTGTAATTGATTCATAATTTTTTTTTGGTTTTTTAATTACCAATTATCTAATGAATATATATTTTCACTTGTGAGCATATTCTGGAAAATTTTGCAATTTTGTTTTGAAATGGAATTGGGAAAGAGATGCAATTCAATGAACTCGGGTAGAGTTGTTAATGAAGAGAGTCAAAGAAATTTTAATCCGATAGTTGATTTGGAGATTTAAGATTCTTCATGGCACCCTACTTTTCTTATTGTTATGGCTACTTGAAAAAGGTGCTTGAATTTTCAATTGAAACAATGAAACATTTTTTTTACAGCAATAAGAAAATATGAAAGTGTATCCAAACTGTTCTCAACATTAATTAGAATATAAAATTTCCTTCCTGGACCCATGCATAGCCCTACTTAAATGTTGATGGAATTAAAAATGAAGATATAAATATTTGATTTTCAAACAATAGGGAGGAGACTATAAATAAAGTCAAACCTTAGAGAGGTAAATGTAATTTGGTTTTATATAATTCTCGTACAATGAAACCTTTCGCGAGAGTCAAACTCCTTCATTGTCCCTCTTTTTTCCATGATGTGTCCGTAGCAAATCCTCACCGTTCCCTAAATATTTCCACTTAAATCACCTACATCACCCTTACCCTCAACCTCACCTTCATATTGATACTCTACCACGTAGAGCATTCAAGACTGAAAAATACTTTTGCATCAGTGCCTAAACCACTCGTAAATTCAAACGGCTTATTTTTCCGACATCTATCTCATTTATTTTTATTTTTTTTAATGTCAAAATAAAATCTCCATTAAATTCTAGCATTATTTATAAGAATATTTTATAGCACTGACATCGTAGATTTTTGCCCTTTTTTAATTTTGTTTACCATATTTAATGCACTATCTTTTAAAGCTATATAAAAGCGACTTGGTATCTTACAATCAACACAAAAAATTCTTTGTTCTTTACTTCAATCAAAACTCTTTAATTCCGTACTCAATTTTGATCTTCAAGATTTGACAATAGATTCTCTTGTTCATTATGTATTCAAGTAAGAAAATAGATGTTTTGATGTTGTTGTAATTGATTCATTATTTTTTGGCTTCTTAATTACCAATAATCTAATGAATATAAATTTTCATTTGTGAGCAGATTCAAGAAAATTTTGTAATTTTGCTTTGAAATGGAATTGGAGAAGAGATGTAATTCAATGAACTTGGGTAGAGTTGTTAATGAAGAGAGTCAAAGAAGTTTTAATCTGATTGTTGATTTGGAGATTCAAGATTCTCCATGGCGCCCTACTTTTCTCACTGTTATGGTTACTTGAAAAAGGTGCTTGAATTTCCAATTGAAACATTGAAAAATCTTGTTCATGTATCTACAATAATAAGAAAATATCAAAGTCTATCCAAATTGTTCTCAACATTAATTAGAATCTAAAATTTCCTTCCAGGAGCCGTGCATAGCCCTACTTAAATGTTGATGGAATTGAAATGAAAGACATAAATATTCGATTTTCAAACAACAGGGAGGAGAGTGTAAATAAAGTCAAAACTTAGGGAGGTAAATGTAATTTGGTTTTATATAATTCTCGTACAATGAAACCTTTTGCGAGAGTCAAACTACTTCTGTGTCCCTCTTTTTCCCATGAGTATGTCCATAGCAAATCCTCACTGTTCCCTAAACATTTCCACTTGAATTACCTATATCACCCTCACCCTCAACCTCACCTTCACACTGATACTCTACCACGTAGAGCATTTAGGACTGAAAAATACTTCTGCATCAATGCCAAAACCACTTGTAAATTCAAACGACTTATTTTCCCTACATCTATCTCATTTATTTTTAATTTTTTAATGGAAAAATAAAATCTCTAATTCTAACATTTTTTATAGGAGTATTTTATGGCATTGAAGTTGTAGATATTTGCCATTTTTTTAATTTTGTGTACCATGTTTAGTGCACTATCTTTTGATACTATATAAGAGCGACTTGGTATTTTGCAATCAACACCAAAAATTATTTGTTCTTTACTTCAATCAAAACTCTTCAATTCCTTACTTAATTTCGATCTTCAAGATTTGACAATAGATTCTCTTGTTCATTGTGTATTCAAGTAAGAAAAGATATGTTTTGATGATGTTGTAATTTATTCTTATTTTTGTTTGTTTCTTAATTACCAATAAGCTAATGAATATATATTTTCACTTGTGAGCAGATTCAGGAAAAATTTGTAATTTTGCTTTGAAATGGAATTGGTAAAGTGATGCAATTCAATGAAATCAGGTAGAGTTGTTAATGAAGAGAGTCGGAGAAATTTTAATCCGATTGTTGATTTGGAGATTTAAGATTCTCTATGGCGCCCCACTTTTCTTATTTTTATGGTTACTTGAAAAAGGTGTTTGAATTTTTAATTGAAACATTGAAACATCTTTTTCATGTATCAACATCAATAAGAAAATATCAAAGTCCATCCAAACTGCTCTCAACATTAATTAGAATTTAAAATTTCCTTCCAGGACCTGTGCATAGCCCTACTTAAATGTTAATAGAATTAAAACTGAAGATATAAATATTCAATTTTCAAATAACAGGGAGGAGAATGTAAATAAAGTTAAACCTTAGGGAGGTAAATGTAATTTTATTTTATATAATTCTCGTACAATGAAACCTTTCGTGAGAGTCAAACTACTTCCCTGTCCCTCTTCTTCCCATGAGTATGTCCGTAGCAAATCCTCACCGTTCCCTAAATATTTCCACTTGAATCACCTACATAACCCTCACCCTCACCTCCACACAGATACTCTGCCACGTAGAGCATTAAAGACTGAAAAATACTTCTGCATTAGTGCCAAAACCATTCTTAAATTCAAATGGCTTATTTTCCTTACATCTACCTAATTTATTTTTATTTTTTTAATGCCAAAATAAAATCTCTATTAAATTTTGGCATTTTTTGTAAGTGTATTTTATGGCATTGACATTGTGGATATTTGCCATTTTTTTAATTTTGTTTACCATGTTTAGTGCACTATCTTTTGATGCTATATAAGAGCGACTTGGTATCTTACAATCAACACTAAAAATTCTTTGTTCTTTACTTCAATTAAAACTCTTTAATTCCTTACTCAATTTTGATCGTCAAAATTTGACAATAGATTCTCTTGTTCATTGTGTATTCAAGTAAGGAAAGATATGTTTTGATGTTATTCTAATTTATTCTTATTTTTGTTTGGTTTCTTAATTACCAAAAATCTAATGAATATATATTTTCACTTGTGACCAGATTCGGGAAAATTTTGTAATTTTGCTTTGAAATGGAATTGGGGAAGAGATGCAATTCAATGAACTCAGGTAGTGTTGTTAATGAAGATAGTCAGAGAAGTTTTAATCCGATTGTTGATTTGTAGATTTAAGATTCTCCATGGCACCCTACTTTTCTTACCGTTATGGTTACTTGAAAAAGGTGTTTGAATTGTCAATTGAAACATTAAAACATCTTTTCATGTATCTACATCAATAAGAAAATGTAAAAGTCCATCCAAACTACTCTCAACATTAATTAGAATCTAAAATTTCCTTCCAGGACCCGTACATAGCCCTACTTAAATGTTGATGGAATTAAAACTGAAGATATAAATGTTTGATTTTCAAACAACTAAGAGGAGAGTGTAAATAAAGTCAAACCTTAGGGAGGTAAATGTAATTTGGTTTTATATAATTCTCATACAATGAAACCTTTCGCAAGAGTCAAACTACTTATATGTCCCTCTTCTTCCCATGAGTATGTCCGTAGCAAATCCTTACTATTCCCTAAACATTTCCACTTAAATCACCTACATCACCCTCACCCTCACCCTCACCCTCACCCTCACCTTCACCTTCACACAGATTCTCTACCACGTAGAGCATTAAAAACTGAAAAATACTTCTGCATCAGTGCCAAAACCACTCATAAATTCAAACGACTTATTTTCCCTAAATCTATCTCATTTATTTTTATTTTTTTTAATGGCGAAATAAAATATCTATTAAATTTTGGCATTTTTTATAAGAGTATTTTATGGCATTGACGTTGTAGATATTTGCCGCTTTTTTAATTTTTTTACCACGTTTAGTGCACTATCTTTTGATGCTATATAAGAGCAACTTGGTATCTTGCAATCAACACCAAAAGAGCAACTCGATATCTTGCAATCAACACCAAAAATTCTTTGTTCTTTACTTTAATCAAAACTCTTTAATTCCTTACTCAATTTTGATCTTCAAGATTTGACAATAGATTCTCTTGCTAATCATGTAAGAAAATATATGTTTTGTTGTTGTTGTAATTGATTCATATTTTTGTTTGGTATCTTAATTATCAATAATCTAATAAATATATATTTTCACTTGTGAGCAGATTCAGGAAAATTTTATAAGTTTGCTTTGAAATGGAATTGGGGAAGAGAAGTAATTCAATGAACTCTGGTAGAGTTGTTAATGAAGAGAGTCGGAAAAGTTTTAATCCGATTGTTGATTTGGAGATTTAAGATTCCCATGGTGCCCAACTTTTCTTACTATTATAGTTACTCGAAAAAGGTGTTTGAATTTTCAATTGAAACATTGAAACATCTTTTTCATTTATCTACATCAATAAGAAAATATCAAAGTCCATCTAAACTGCTCTCAACATTAATTGAAATCTAAAATTTCCTTCCAGGACCCGTGCATAGCCCTATTTAAATGTTGATGGAATTAAAACTGAGATATTAATATTCTATTTTTTTTTAAAAAAAGGAGGAGAGTTTAAATAAAGTCAAACCATAAAGAGGTAAATGTAATTTGGTTTTATATAATTCTCACACAATGAAGCCTTTCGCGAGAGTCAAACTACTTCCATGTCCCTCTTCTTCCCATGAGTATGTCCATAGTAAATCCTCATCGTTCCCTAAACATTTCCACTTGAATAACCTACATCACCCTCACCTTCACACTGAAACCCTGCCACGTAGAGCATTAAAGACTAAAAAATACTTTTGCGTCCATGCCAAAACCACTCGTAAATTCAAACTACTTATTTTCCCTACATCTATCTCATTTACTTTTTTAATGGTGAAATAAAATCTCCATTAGATTCTGGCATTTTTCATAAGAGTATTTTATGGCATTGACACTATAGATATTTGCCATTTTTTTTTTATTTTGCTTACCATGTTTAGTGCACTATCTTTTGATGCTATATAAGAGCGACTTAGTATCTTGCAATCAACACCAAAAATTCGTTATTCTTTACTTCAATCAAAACTCTTTAATTCCATACACAATTTCGATCTTCATGATTTGACAATAGATTCTCTTGTTCATTGTGTATTCAAGTAAGAAAATATATGTTTTGATGTTGTTGTAATTGATTCATATTTTTGACTGGTTTCTTAACTACCAATAATCTAATGAAATATATATTTTCACTTATGAGCAGATTCAGGAAAATTTTGTAATTTTGCTTTAAAATGGAATTAGGAAAGAGATGCAATTCAATGAACTTGGGTAGAGTTGTTAATAAAGAGAGTCGGAGAATGTTTAATTTGATTGTTGATTTGGAGATTTAAGTTTCTCCATGGTGCCCTGCTTTTTTTACTGTTGTGGTTACTTGAAAAAGGTGTTTGAATTTTTAATTGAAACATCTTTTTCATGTATCTACAGCAATAAAAAAATATCAAAGTGTATCCAAACTGCTCTCAACATTAGTTAGAATCTATAATTTCCTTCCAGGACACGTGTAGAGCAAGATGCCCTCCTTTAAGACTTGAGTTACAAGCCAAGGTCAAAGGGGGCCGGTATCCTTTGCAAACTCAAGAGAAGACTACTCCCCTTTAAGACTTGGGTCACAGACTCTAGTCAGATGAGCCCGGTAATCTCTCTTGAATTGAGTTAAGGCTAAAAGTGATGATTAGCCAATTTACAATCCTAGGAAGCTAGTGGAATCAAGGGACTATAAACCAACGCCATCGGTTTAATAGGGACATACAAAAATGAATGCAAGAATAAAATAATTCTAAAGAACACAAGTAGAATCAGTATCTCTTATCCCCAGTGGAGTCGCCACTATAGACGGCGGGGTTTAGCGTGCATCCAAGTATATTGCAACGTGATACTGTTTGAGCTCAGGGCTCTAGGAAACACACTACTATATCACAAAGACATAGCATGGGGATGAGGAGTCGCCACCCAGGGTAATAACTGGGACAAATCATAGGTGGTGGTAACTCGATTCTCTAAAAGAGAGTTAGCACCATAACCAGAAAATTCTAGGAACGGAATACCAACTTCTTTTAGTCTCATGTTCATTTAGAATTAGTTTATGAATTACTATCTTATTCTCTAATTACATACAATTTCATATAAACCCTAATTGAACATCCATCTAGCACCAAGGTAAGAAGTCATGAAAAAGCATATAAGAATTGCATTCATTTAAGATGGAGCGTCCCTAGTTAATTCTAAACTATACTGATTTTAATTTAAATTAGCTAAATCTACATATTTTACTTACAAAGTGAAATGGAACTAAAGGTGGGCCTACATTTTAATTTAATTAATGAGCCTAAATCTACAAATTTTAATTCTAAAGAAAATGAACATAAGTCTATTAAATTTTAAAAGAAAAAGAAATTAAATTAGTGGGTCTAATTCTAATTAATTTTAAATCAAATGAGGTGATCCTAAATATATATTTATTTTAAAGAAAATACTTTAGATGGGCTGAGCTAAGTCTAAGTTAATTTTATTAATTAAAAAGATAGGCTTAAGTCTAATTAACCTAAATGGGCCTAAATTAATTTTAAAGTTAATTAAACTTAAAACCAGTTTTAAAGCTTGTTATTAATGAGTTTAACCAAAGCGTGGGCTTGGGGCCCAAAACAAATAAAAGACATAAGAAACATAAACATAATTCAAACAATAAAATAAACAATCAAGACATACATTCTGTGATTTCTAATCCTAATTATTTACATGCATCCTAATTAACTAAAGTCAACATTGATTTTATTAGGGTATTTACCAAATGAATCTAATTTACTAATTAATTTTAAAGTGCAGAAAATTAAAGGCTCCACTATATTCCCACTATCGGAGCTATTACAATGATCTACTGGAAATAAAAATAAAAATTAATTACAAAAAAAATACAAATAAATAAAATATAAAATAAAACAACAAATAAAATAATAAAATAAAAAATAAAATACATAGAAACCCTAAAAACTACGTTCAAATACAAACTTTAATCCATGACATTCCATGGATTTTCATGAGTTCTCCTTGGTTCAAT
>CATIWM010220483.1:0-31340 GCA_949671775.1 Mallotus repandus
GACCTATATTTTAAAAAATGTGAGAAAACATTAATAAAAAAATATGTCTTTTAAGATTTTAATAATTAAGAAAGAAAAGTGAAAAATAAGGATTTAACTGATAAAAATTGAAACTTTTGAAAATTTATTTAGTACAATTTAAAAATATAGAGAGTAAATTATATATTTTACAAGGACTTAATTAGATATAATGTTAAAATACATGAACTAAAATTTTTACGAAGGATTCAATGTATAAAAAAAATAAAAGTACAAGAACTCAGTGAAAAAAATAAAAGTATAGGAATCAAATAGAGCAAAATTGAAATATAGGAACTTAATAAAAAAACTCAAAAAGTTAAAGGACCAAAAATGAGGATTTTCCAAGAAAAAAGTATAGGTTTAAAGCATCCAATACCAATTTCAATTGGGAAAATAATCAAATCTATCATAAACTATAGGTCAATTATGAAGTTCATCATAATTTCAAATTTGTAACAATTTGTTCCTCTAACTTTTCAAGTTGTTCCAAATTTATCAAAACGACATTGAGCTTGTGCCGGAGTTGACGTGGACGTAGAATAAGAGTGGCTGACATGACAAAAAAAAAAGAACTTAATCAATTCTATCATCAACTATAGACCAATTATCAAGCTAATCCTAATTTGACAAAAAAATTTCATACTTTAAAATCACTTTTAAGAATAAATTATTTTTTAAAAATAAATTTGACAAATAATTTCCTCACTTTAAAATCACTTTCAAAAATAAAATATTTTTTTCTAAATGATTTCAAAATAATGGAATGATTTTCTATACTCAAAAAATTTAAAAATTAAATAAACATATTGGATTTCAAAAATATCTAGGCTCTAATAATACAAAAATAAAAGATTACGAGTTTAATTGTATCAAAATAAACTTCAAGGAGATAATTAAATTTTGAAAATAATTTTTATATTTATAAATATAAAAATTATAATTTTAAAACTTGATTTTTGTAAATATAAAAATTAAAAAAATTAAAACTTTATTTGTGGTGCGGTAAAAGGTATAAAAATTCTTAAATTATTTTCAAAATTTAATGATCTCCTTGAAGTTTATTTTGATACAATTAAACTCTTAATCTTTTATTTTTGTATTATTAGAGCCTAGATATTTTTGAAATCCAATATGTTTATTTAATTTTTAAATTTTTTTAAGTACAGAAAATGAGTCCATTATTTTGAAATCATTTAAAAAAAATATTTTGTTCTTAAAAGTAATTTTAAAGTGCGAAAATTATTGGTCAAATTTATTTTAAAAGAAATATTTTGTTCTTAAAAGTGATTTTAAAGTGTGAAAATTTTTGGTCAAATTAGGATTAGCTTGATAATTTGTTTATAGTTGAGGATCGAATTAATTAAAATTTTAATTTTTTTTGCCACGTCAGCTTTGGCACAAGCTCAATATTGTTTGGATAGATTTGAAACAACTTGGAAAGTTGGAGGAGAAAATTGATACAACTTTGGAATTATGATGAAATTGATAATCGACCTATAATTCAGGATAGATTTGATTATTTTCCCATTTTCTTATGAGTGATTTTCCAGGATTTTAATTTTTTGGTTAAATGAATTTTCTCAAGCTACAGGATTACATGGCTAAGTTAGAAATTAAATTAACTTGGCTAGATGAATGCATTAAGGAATTCAAATGACATTCCTTAAAATTTGGGGAAACAAAATTTTGGCTTGAGATTTGCCAAAATATGGATGAATTACCAAGCTAAATTGGGCTAATAAACATATTTTGTATTCATCATATTTCCAAGCATTCAAGGAAACATAAGCTTTAAAGAAATGATCAATATGCAAAGCATGTTTGTTTTTGGCATGAGTTGCCAAACATTCGGCCAAAGGGAAGCAAAGAACGAATTTTTCTTGAAGGAATTAATCCTTGAAATCAGAATTTTAAATTTTGATTTTATCTTTCTTATTAAGAGCTAAGTGAGCAAGAAAATGGAGATTGCATTTGGTTAAAGACACGACCAAAGTAAGTTGAATTCACTTGGCTAAATGGATGTATCAAGAGGAGATAAAATTATTTTGGCATTAGAGTTGCTAAAGTAAGCCAAAAATGAAAGTAGTGAACAAGACATAATATGCAAAGCTAGCAAAATTAATTTTTGGCTAAATTAATTCTATTACCTCAAGACATTCATCAAAATTGTTGACCTTAGCAATAATCAATCTTAATTTTGATCTTAACAAACTTAATTTAGAGCATTTAATATGTTTATTTTAAGTGTGTATAAGTTAGGACTCAAATGATGTTTATTCCTTAAATTCGATTTTATTTTTCTAAAATCCTTCCTTTGGCTTATCACAAATGAGCATCAAAGATTATTCTCAAAACAATTTAATAAAAAGAAAAAAAAAAGAGGGAAAATTACCTCTTTTCTTTCTCTTGAAATACACTTTGGTGAAGAATTTATATTGAGAAAGTGATGAGAATTTGCTTGAACAATTTGCAAAGCTTGCAAAACCAAGGAAAGAGGAAGAAATTGATGATTTAAGGTTGAAAATCTACTTGGAACAATAGTACTGTTGTTGTTGTTGCTCTTGTTTGGAGTGACCAGCTGCTTCAAGGGTTGCTATGGTGAGTGCAGGTTGAGCGATTGATGGAGCAGGTGAGTTGGGGCTGACCGGAAGTGGTCCAAACACTTGAAGGTCGCTCAAGGAAGTAGTGCGTTGCTCTTCGTGCGCGTGATGCACTGTCGCGCGAGAGACAGCAGCGCGACACGCTACTTACTATTCGGCATGTTGTGGCTGCTCTTTGGCGTTGAACGGCTATGGGGCAGCGTCAGGCTGCTATCCGGTGGGCAGTAGGTGGAGCTGACCGGAGGAGATGGCCGGAAGGGAAGAAGAAAAGGAGAAGAAGGAAAAAGAAGAGGGGAAAAAGGAAAGGAGGGAGAGAAAATTAGGGATTTTTGTAGAGAATTTAGGGATTTATTAAATTAAAATTTTGAATGGTTTTTGAAATTAACAAATCTGAATTTTGAATTAAAGGAGAATTTTTTGGGAATAATTTTGAAGCACTAGTTTTTTGAACAGAAGAAATTTTTTCTTGGGAATTTTCTACTTGGAAATTTAATTCTTGAGAAAAATTTGGGAGAATTGAAGATTAGTAGTTGTTGGGTGGAGATAAATGTTCATTAATTGAAAATTTTAAAATTTGATCTTGGGGACTTGAATTTTGATTTGGAGGGTTTGGAGAGTGTTCTTGAGCAGATGAAGATGAAGATGACTCGGGATTGTAATATTTTTTAACCCATCTGCCTCTTTCTAAAAGCATGTCCAAATGAACCTTACGAGCTTTATCTTGTTCCCATTTTTCTCAGTTTTTTCGGGCCTCACGAGGAGTAATTACTCTCCAATAATATTCATCAAATTCACCAAATTTTACTTTGGCTCTAGGCATGGTTGAAAGAAATTGGATAACGGGAATAAATTTTGGTTGCCAAATTTATCTCTTTGTGTTTATATATGTGAAAGTAGGCTATATGGGCTAAATGGACTTTGATTACATGTTAGTTAGCATTGGGCTTAGTCCAAGCTGACAACATGTAGGGGACTTTGTTTGTACCCAAATTAAATTTTGGGCTAAGGATTATAAGCTCATTATTTTTTAATTTGATTAAAAATATTAAAAGGCCCAAATTAAGTCCATAAACTTAAGCCGGAGGATAAGAATTTGAGGAATCTAGAAGCAGCAACTGTTAGCATTTCACAGAGGCTTGAAGAAAAAGATAGTCTAGAGGAGTTATTTTATATGAATTTATTTTTTGGCAACGGAAGACTTCTGAGCTGGGGCCATTATTTAAAGAAATAAATTTTTAGCAGTATAAAAGGGAGGGAATGATTGAAGGATGGGCATCTACATCTATCTACACCAATCTACATCTACAAATTTAGAATTTTTAGCTAATCATTTTTTAGTTTACAGTGCTATTGTCCGCTTTAGTTTTTGCACTGAGTTCTCAGAATCAATATAATTTCCCTTTTTAAGTGTTTAAATTGTCTCTTTTATTTACAAATTAATATCTATCTCTAAAATCTAAGCAAATTGTGGTAAAAAAGTTTGAAAATCCACAAACGTTTGAAAAAAATTAGGTCAAATCTTGAGGACTCGCTCCTCCGATACGCTTATTCGCTCGCAATTTTTTTGAAATAAAAAATAGCCGAATAATGTGGATTAATGTGATAAAGTACATGAACTGAATCAAAAGCATGGGTTCAAGGGAAGATGGGCTTTCAGGAATTGAAACGAACGGAAAGGGAGACGAAATTAGTCACGGGTCAAAGAAAGCATAGCAAACAGATGGAGAAGCTTCCATTGTGACGGTTTTATCTCTAATAAAAAGAAAAAGCCATAAACAAAGAAACATTAGTTTACATCCAAATTAAGTCATTTTTCATGATTCATGGAGGCAAAGAAAAAAGAAATATAATGAGAATTTAGATGATGGGCTCCTGTTGTTGTTTTTTTTTTTTACGTTATTGTCTATTTTTATATTTGTTTTACTTTAATTTTTTAAATTTTATTTTTAATTGTTGTCATGTTTGATTATTATAGATGTTTTTTATTTTTTTCTGTTGGAAGAAACTTTCACTATCCTTTAGAAATTGCTCTGTGTAAGCATATGGAGTTCTTAATGCTCTCATCATTGCCTACAAGAGTTGGGTTTAAAAAACACTTAAAAGACTTCTCTTTAAAACAATGTGGGATATGTCTCTTCCTCTCTTCTTTACTGACTATCTTCAACATTTTCCGGTTAGTTTTTGTTACAAGTTGTTTATGTTTTGTACATGTTTTAAATATAATTAATTTATATAAATATAAATTTATTAAAATATTTAAATTATTAAAAATTTTATTATTATTTATTAAGTATTAAATTATTTCTAAATATTAAATTCTTAAATATTAATAATGATTTAATATTTGGTTATTGGAAAGTTGTTATTGGGTTGTTTGTTGATTTTTTTGGTTGTTTTCCTATTGTTGTGCATGTTTTTATACTTGTTTCAAATAAAATTACTTTATATAAATATAAATTTATTAATTTATTAAATGTAAGTTATATAAATATAAATTAATTAATTTATATTTATTCATTAATTTATTATTAGTGAGGTTCTTGTTGATTTGCCTGTTATTTTTTTTATTTTCAGTTGTTGTTTTTTGTTGCCCAAAATATATTAATTTAAATAAATATAAATTTCTTAAATCATTTAAATTATTAAATGTTAAATTATTATTTATTAAGAATGAAGTTATTATTAAAGATTAAATCATTAAATATTAAGTTATTAAATATAATAAAACTTTAATATTTGATCATTGTCAAATTGTTGTTGGTTGATAATTTTTTATTTTTTTATTATGTTTTTGGATGTTCTTTGATTGTTATCTATATTTCATACTTATTTTAAATACAATTAATTTATATGTTTATACACTATATAAATATAAATTTATTAAATTATCAAATTTCAATTTATGTATTAATTTATTATTTAATCAAATTATTATTTCAATTTTTGTTTAATTTAAGTATAATTAATTTATATAAATATAAATTTATCAATTTATTAAATATAAATTATACAAAATTTATATTTATATTTAATACGGTTAAAATAATAAAGTATTAAATATATATTTAATTCGGCATCTTTTCTTTTGTTAAGGAGAGATCATATTTTTGAGAAAATAACAAAAAAAATGTTAGTTTTGAAATTAAGAAAGAATAAAAAAGTAATAGTATTTTTAAAATTTTTTCCTTATTTAGTTATTTTTTAAGAATTATTTTAGGGATTTTTTAAAAATAATTAAGATGTTGAAATTTTTTGTCAAAAATGTTTGACTTTTTGTTTTCAACAATACAGTATTGACAAAAATTTTCTCAAAAAATACAGTAGCTATTCTTATATAAAAATAACATAACAACTTCATAACAAACACCACAAAAATAACTACAAATATAATTACTAATAGCAACTTAAAATATTTTTTGTTTTTTTGTTGTTCGCTAGTTGCTTGTTGTTGCGATTTTTTGGCTGTTGTCATGTTGTTAAGATTCTTATTTTTTTTATTTTTTCTGATAGTTGTTAGGTTATTGCTACTTTTTTTTTTTTAATTCTTTTGGTATTGTCTCTTTGTTTTTGGGTTGTTGTAGATTTTTATTGTTTCCGATTGAATTTATTTGCTTAATAAAAAACATCAATAACGACAAAAAAATCATAATTTCACAAAATAACCATAATTAATAAATTATTTAGTAAAAATTTATATATTTTACTTTTAAAAATTTTAATTCACTCATTTAATAAAAAATTTATAACATTTAAAGAAATCAAACAGATAAAAAAATAGTTAAAAAACAACTTTAAACAATAAAAAAAATATAGACAACAACTAGAAACTAACTATAAAAATCAAAAAATAACAACAACCCAACAATAGTTTAACAACAACCAAATTCAAATAACTCTCTTTGTATTTGTTTTACAAAGCAGCAACAACAACAACAAAAAAATTAAAAAGATGAAGAACAACAACAAAATCCAATAATTACCCAAGTATTAAGAATCAAAAAAATTTAATAATTATCAATTACAATTTTTGATGAATTGTAATATGGTAGGTGTAGGCGGCAGGGTTAGTCGAGCGTCCAAGTGTTTGGCAACCACGGTACTGTGCAAACTAAGGGTTTGCTAGGAAATACAAGATGAGCTTGTGGCCCATATTGGAGATGGAGTCGCCACCCAGATAAAATCAGAACACACTTTATAGCAACTAGATTCTACGGAGGTACCTAGCAATCGTCTTCAGAAACAGGGTTCGGAAACTAGGTATGGGCTTTTGGAATGCCCACCCAACCTTTTGGTTGGCCTTTGTATGTGTTTCGTATTTAATTATCTTGGATTATTAAATCATTTCCTTATTAAAATATGAATCGCATTCATTTCCACTTTTACAATTACCAACTTTGCACATTAATCATCTTTATGCTTATAACCCGAACATTCATTACACATAATAATAACTTACAACCATTCATTCTAAATAAATGGGAAGAAGGGATTAAGGATTACAACATTTTATACAATTAAAACGATAATAAATTCTAATAAATTCTCTCAAGAACTAATTAATACACTAATTACTTAGTGATTAGGAATCACCGAAAAAAATCTCTACAACAAACAATGGTTAGTTCCATTTCAATATAAGAATTTTATTTACAAAGGAAATTAAATTAAATTTGCATAAAATAGGCACGAAAATTCATCTATACACAGATTGATTATTTGAACATACCCAATATCATAGTAATCTTATACAATATGGAAGATACTAGTCAACAAAAACATATCAAAATTGAAAATAAACCAAAAGTATACCAAAAATGAAGTAGACCTATGCAGGACTCTGGTGGGGAGGCAATCGCCTCTTCAAAGAGGCGTCGCCTCCTGACTAGAAGGCGATTTCCAATAACCACATCGCTAAGAGACGACGTCTCTTTGAAGAGACGCCGTCTCTTTAACAGAGTGTAGTAATATTACATGTTACTTAAAACATAAGTAATTCTAAAATGAAGCCAAATAGATAACTATTGATGCAAATAAACATAAATCTATAATTAACACTCAAGATTTCAAGTAATCACGCCTTCTAATGAACTTCAAGTAACAAATAAAGCAAGAATCAAGTAAGAAATAAAATTTTATATGAAATGAATATTTGAAAGCTTAAAAAAGTGATTCTCACTTATTGAAGCTAGCTTGAAGCTCCTAACTAAGCCCTCAGAGTTTTGTTTGATGACTTTGAAGGGTATTGAATGCAAGGTCCCCTCTTCTTCCTCAAAGGAATGATCTCTTAAGTTGGTTTTTCACTCCTTCCTCTTCTCCTCTCTCTTTTTGTCTCTTCTTCTTTTTCAAAACATTTTTTTTCCTTCTTCTCTTCTTTTTTTCTTCTATGAAAATCCTTTTTTTCTTTTTTAGGATCCCTAACCACTCTCATTTATTGCCTCTACCACCTCCACCTTTCCCTTTCCAAAACCCAAGCTAATTTCCCCACCTAGTGTTTTTCATTATTGCTTCCCCATTTTCCAAGCTAAATTTGGTCTAGAAAGTCTTTGTTTCACGTCCAAATCTCCAGCTGCGGGATATGTGGGCCCTTCTTCACTTAAACCAACTGTAAATGGCATTTAATGTAAAGTAGGTCGGCCAGTGATGAGGTGTTGCCTCATTGATGACTGAGATAAAGAAGCGGTCACCTCTTCAACCCAGGCCTGACTTGGGCCTTTGGGCCAAAAGGGCTTATAGGTTTGGGTTTAATTTTGGGTTCAGATAAGATTTTAGATATTTGGGTTTGAGTGTTTTGGGCCTAAATAAGGGTTTTGGGCTTTCAAGTCCATTCTCAGAGAAATCTTTGGGCTTTCCCGCATTTAAAAATTCGTACTTATCTCATCATTGGGCTTTCGTTGCGGGCCTCACGCTGAAGTGCTTATAATTTACCCCCTTAGTTTTTTGAAAACTGAATTTGGAAAATTAATTTTTTGAAAAAGCAACATGCAACAAAAGCGATAAATAGTGAAAGCGACATACCTGACCTTCGATCTTCGCTCAGGCCGTCAGCCTCAGGAATTCAAACCCGAGAGGTTAAGTTTAGACTCATTGTAGTATCTTGAAATCTGATCGTGATCCTCGGGTTTTCCTGGCCCGATCAGCCACTTATTAATAATTTGTCATGATCCTCAAGTCTTTCTGATGCAAGAAGTCATTCAGTAAAAAAATGCAAAAGTGACCGTGCTCCTTGGGTTTTTCTGGTCCGATCAGCCATTCATTAATAATTTATCGTGATCCTCAAGTCTTTTTGACACAAGAAGTCACTCAGTAATAAAGATGGAAATATGATCATGCTCCTCAGGTTTTTCTATCCCGTTCAGTCACTCATTAATAATTTGTCGTGATCCTTGAGTCTTTCTGACACAAGAAGTCACTCAGTAAAGAAATGGAAAAGTGGCCATCCTCCTCAAGTTTTCCTGGCCCGATCAACCACTCATTAATAATTTGTCATGATCTTCGAGTCTTTCTAATGTAAGAAGTCACTTAGTAAAAAAGATGGATACGTGACTATGCTCCTCGGGTTTTCCTACCATGATCAGTTACTCATTAATAATTTGGTGTGATCCTCAAGTATTTCTGACGTTAGAAGTCACTCAATAAAGAAGATGTACTTCAGGGACCTAAACCCGTCCAGACATCCTTAAAATGTGCACTTTGGGGATTCAAACCCGACCAGACGCTCTTAAAATGTGAACTTTGGGGATTTATTGCCCGACCAGTCACTTGGTAAAGAAGGAAGATGCACTTCGGCGATTCAAACCCGACCAAACATCATTGAAACACACACTTCAGGGATTTAAATCCGACTAGACGCTCTTGAAACGGGGAGATGCACATTAGGGATTCAAACCCGATCAGACATCTTTGAAATGCGCACCTCAAGGATTCAAACCTGACCAGACGCTCTTAAAAAAAGAAAGACGCACTTCAGGGATTCAAACCCGACCATACATTCTTTAATTGACTCTTCGATTAGACAATCTTCAATTCTTCAATATCAGTTTTGGGATACACCCGAGATGCAAAACAACAATTCCCCATTTTTCCAAAAAAATTAAATTTTATATATATATAAATTATATATTTTATATATATATAAATTAATTTTGACCCACGAAAAATTATATTTTTCTTAGGTTCCGCTGGGGATGCCTATTTCACAGGCCTTTCCTCCTTTAGCCAATGGGCTCTTTTATTCTCCTTCCTGCCTTTCTCACTAGGATTTTCCTCTTTACCCTTCCTCTTTTCTATTTATAGCTCCCTTCTTTACCTTTCAAACTGAATTTTCTTTTTGAATTCTCTTTTCTTCCCTCAATTCTCCTTTTCATTTTTCTGAGCTTTCTCTGCTATGGATGCCACACGGACCCTAAATTTGCCTGTATGGGACCCAGTACCACCTCTAGTATGTCCTCTATGGAACTTCAGCCTCGACATTGGGGACAAGGTACCTCTTTTAGCAGACGTGCAATCCCATATCTACGGATTAGCTATAAAAGAGGTTAGTGTCCAATTTCTTCAATTTTCCCCTAGAAATAACATGAAATAATATCAAGTTAGTGCTTAGGAATGCATGTTTATCTATTTAATAGAGAGAAATTTCATTAAATTGAATAAAATTGCATAAAATGAGTTTGAGTGTCAGTTTTTTGACATGAAGAGGCATTGCCTCTTCATTGGGGTGATCGCCTCTTCGAAGAGGTGATCGTCTCCTGGAGAAGAGGCCTTTACCTCTTCACGTTCAGGCTATTACAAAAGGGTGATCGCCTCCTGGTGATGAGGTGTTATCCCTTCGATGGGGCATTCGCCTCTACATGTAGAGGTGGTCACCTCTTTGCCAGAAACTCAAAATAAAATTTTAAATTTACTTAGCTAGACTGATAATTCAACTCCCTGTTTTATATTATAGCTTGATTCCCACACTTTCAAGGGTGCTGGGAATTTCCACAGTGCCTATATATGGTATGACAGTTTCAAGGATGGCATCAAGGCCTGTATTCTCGATACCGGGTTTATGGATTTTATCCTTGCTCTTCCAGATACTCAACGGTAGACTGACTACTAGCCCTTACATGCTTTGATGGAGAGATGGTATAACACCACATATACATTCCACCTCTCTTTCGATGAATTCACCCTTGACCTAATTTCTTTTGCTGATGTTACGAGGATTCCGTGTGTTGGGCATTCAGTTCCTTTGGATGAAAGCCTACATAAGATGTACCCCAACCATGTCGCTTACATTAAGCTTCTCCTGGGGATGGTCCCAAATATGAAGGGGATGCACACCATCAAGATTGACTCTATTCGGAGTTACTATACGTGGGAGAGAGTGGAGGCTACTACCACTGGCCGCCAGATCGATCAGGCGGTGAGATCTTTTCTTATCTACCTACTGAGGACTACACTGTTTGCTGATACAGTGAGCTCCATTGATCTGATGTTTTTGATGCCAGTAAGAGATCTTGAACTAGTGGCTACGTATGATTAGGGTAGTTGTGTTCTTGCATATTTGTATCAGAGTATGGATGTGACCGTTCATGGAGTCAGGCAATTTTGCAGATTCTGGCGTGCTGTTCTAGTATTTTCTCTCCTATTTTCTTGTATTAGGTTTGTTTTGATTACCATTATATGCTAACACTTCTTTCTTTTTATAGGATTGGGCCCTAGAGTTGGAGCTGATCATGGGTTTAACCCACTTTCGTGATACCCCATTTCCTGCCATGGTGAGGTGAGGTCCCAGTCGGGCTTGGAGAAGGCCAATTGTTCTCGTGCACGTTCATTGTGAGCTACTAAAAAGCTTGTCATATGATGAGGTACAGTACCTGCAAACATAATTATAATCAATAACAAGTTTATTATGTATATTCATTTACTTACCAGCCTACTTTTTGCAGCTATGTCAGGATTTGTGGGGGCCGCAGGCAGAGTTGTTACCAGCCATGATTCATTTGATTTTGCTCTCCAATAAGAGGGTTTTACATCTAGGACCTGACTATAGGGTCTGGTTCCTTAGCAAGAGGATACACCGATGGCTCTCAAGCCCTCGGTTGAGACGACCACCTCTCCCTCCTCCTCATAGCATGCTTTGGACACATCAGTTAGAGGGAGATGAGTTGGATGAGGTCGTTGCTAGGGAGGATGCAAATGAATACTGTGATAAGAGGAAGTCTCACTATATGGATTTTGTGCAGACCCATCTATTGTAGAGGGTGCCCCTGGCTGCATCGACATCATGTGTAGTCTGTGACCTTTTCGAATATATTGACTCAAATTATCACATATAAATGTCCTTCGTCTAATTCAATTTTCTATTTTTAGGCTCTAGCTAGGAGACCCACAGTTCATCCTAGGCCTTCTGCATAAGGGCGGCCACCTCAGCGTCCTTGGGCTGAGCAAAGGGATGAGGGCACCTTATCTAGAGCTCCACCTGTTAAAGCACCTTCCATCACCATCTCAGACACAGTGGTTGGATGTCTTACTCACACCTCTGAGCTGATGGCTTGATGTTGGCTACCTTCTAGCGACTTGTCTCACTAGTTCCTTACGCTGGATAAGAGTTTAAAGCCAATGTTCACTCCATAGGCCGCTACTCATGTTAGTCTCTTTTCACTTTATTTTTTGCATTTCTAAATAAATGTTTAGCACTAAAAGTTAATTTAATTATACAGATATCTCAGGATCAGTGTGAATATATGTATAGGGTCATCGAGGCTGAGCGGGACTACTTCATGCAGGTTACCCAGCAATGGAAGGTAAAACACTTCCCTATATTGAATATGTATGCATGCTCTTATGATTTCTTACCCCTTTTCATTTTTTTCACATTTTGCACTGAACAGATAATATAGACTTATATATCTTGATTGTATTTAGAATTAATAAAAGGAGAATTTATTGTAGAAAATATCTTCTATGATTATGATAACTAAAGCTTATATATACAATATAGTTAATTTGTAATCAAATAGGAAAATATGTCCCCTATCTGCTCAAGAGGAATCGCCTCTTTATGAAGAGGTGATGGTTCATGGCCTCAGCACTCAGAGGCGTTATCTCTTCACAGAGGTAATCACCTCTGCAACAGTCAGGCTGTTGTTATAAAATCCCCAAATTTGCTTAAAATCCCTAACTCTTCTCTTTGATTTTCTCTTTCATTTTCTCCACCTGAACCACCTTTTAACCACCTGAAATGACTAAAAGAAGCTTGAAACGACTACAACCGATCTTGAAAAGTTTAGATGGAGGATCGTGGTCAAGATTAGAGTCATTCTATCTATCCATTTTTCAATCCTTGCACACTAGGAGGATCAACTTTCCATTTTTTCATGTTCTTGCTCAATTCTGGGATTCTCAGAAATATGTCTTCAATTTCGTGGCGCTATGCAACCTACTCAAGGAGTTTGAAGCCATCCTATGCTCTCAACTGAATTCTACTTGTCAGATAGTAGTTCCTTCAATTAATACCCCGGATTTGCACTCTATGTAGTATCAAATGGCCCAAAATTTCAACTTTTCACCTCTGTCTTCACTTCGCCACATCTTTAGCATTGAGATCCTAATAGACTTTCTTCTAGAAGTAATAGTGGCAGTGGATAACAAGGAAGCATATTGGCCTTAGATGCTGGCCTTTTGTCTATATGCTCAGTTTCTGCTTGTTTCTTCTTCTGGTAATGGTGATTCCAAGATTCTGCATATCCTAGATCAAGTGAAAGCAGGCCTGAACCTTTTTCCTCATATGCTGGCTGACACAATCGTCATATTAGATAACTTTGCTGAGACTAGGCGCTTCTCTGGGGGCTTGATGCTATTAGAGGTTAGCTTTCTTATTCCTTGACTTTATTTTTTGCTTTATTGCAATTTTCATCTGCTTGTCACCTCTATAGGCATGGTTTCATGAAAAATTGAGTTTATTGGAACCTCCTTGAGATATTGCTCACTACATAGCTAAACACTATCGTACTAGGAGACTTTATCTCATTTCGGAGGATGTTTGGGGCTGGTTAGCTACTTTCCCTGACACTCTGATTCAGTGGATGTGTCCTTGGTGGAGATTACAGCATGTGACCATCTGGTCCTGCACTTATTACGTTCTATAGTTGGCCTTCATTTTGCTACTTTCTATGATTTGGATCAGTTTTGTAGACAGTATAGGTGGAAATAGCTGATTGTTGGACCAGTTCATGAGTTCAAACCAAGGCCACTCTCTCAGAATTTATTGGACAACTTGGTTAGGACTTAGCCTCGAAGAACTATTCTAAGGTGCATTAACTACAATGGAGATCCATCCACTGATGATCAGTATAAGGAGTGGATTCAACTATAACAAACAGAAAGGGATGAATTTGAAAAGCACAAAAGAACAAGGGAGTTGCAAGCATCGAGTGCCCAACAAAAGAAAAGAAGATAGTTTTAGGTTCATGTAACTCAGTTTTTTACGTTAACCTTTTGTTGGATGGAATTTCCTTTTTAGTTAAAAAGTTTATAATGAACACTTAACACAATGTGCAACAATAACAAAAGAAATACATTCCATTTAATATAAGCACAAAGTAGTTATACATTTTGCTTCTAACATATCTCCTGTTGTTAATTGGTTTGCCTTTGCAAGTTTTCCAATTAACTATTTTCCCCTCTCTCTCTCTCCTTTTATATGTCCTTAATTTTTGCCTGAACCGCCTTTCTTAAGGTTTTCAACATAGCAGGACTTTTTAATTTTTAATTTTTTAAGTCTCTAACTTTTTCCTAGGCAGCCTCTTTTGAGGTTTTTCCCTAGTGAGACTTTACAGAAAGTACTTCTTCAGCTTGTCCAGATTGATAGGCTCTCTAAACTCATTCTCCTCTAGATCAGAAAATATCACGGCACCCTTGGAGAACAAGTTCTTCATCAGATACGGGCCTTCCCATTTTGGCTTAAACTTCCCCCTCATATCTATAATGATTGGCCTTATGAGCTTTAAAACCAAATCACCCTCCTTAATCTTGCCCAGCTTGATCTTCTTGTTGTATGCCCGAGCCATCCTCTTTTTATACAGTTGAGAATGATATATGGCCTTCACTCTTTTCTCATCTAACAGTGTTAACTATGTCAATCAACTTTCGACCCACTGATACTCGAGAATTCTGGATTCTAAGAGAACCCGCAGGGACTGAATTTCCAATTTTACTTGTAGTACTGCCTCACATCCATATACTAGCGAATATGGAGTTGCACTAGTGGATGTCCTTGTAGTAGTTATGTATCCCCATAATGCAAATTGAAGATATTCAAACCAATCCCAATAGTTTTCTAGCATTTCGGATAAAATCCTCTTCACATTTTTGTTGGCAACTTCCACTGCACCATTCCCTAGTGGTCTGTATGGAGATGATCAGTGATGCTCAATCTTGTATTCTTTTAACAAAGCAACTATCTCGGCTCAAAATTGAACACCATTATCAGAGATAATGTGGTGAAGCAACCCGCATCTACAAATTATATTCTTCTCAATAAACCTGGCCATTTGTTTTGATCCAACAGTAACAAATGATTGCACCGCAATCCATTTGGAGAAGTAATTGATAGCCACCATAATGTAGCGAAGACCATTTGATGCTTTTAGCCTTATCTCTCCTATGATATCAATTCCCCAAACTGTGAATGGTCAGGGAGAAGTCATCCCTTGAAGCTCCATGGAGGGTAAATGACTAACATCACCATATGATTAGTAGTTATGAAACTTCTTCACAAATTTCACACAATCTGTTTCCATCGTTAGCTAGAATTAGCCTTGATGAGCTGTTTTCTTGGGTAAAACTGTTCCATTCATATGCGGACCACATACTCCTTCATGAACCACTTCCATAAGCTTCTGAGCTTCATTCTTTATCCACACACCTCAAATGTACTCATGTTGATGCTCTTTTGTACAATATTCTATAATGACTGATGAATTGGTGAGACAGCATTCTGAGAGACATTCTTTCTTTCATATCAGCATCTTCAAAAAACTGTCCCGTTTCTAAATACTGCTCCAAATTGTATAATAAGGGCTTCTATGTGGAGTCAACTAGCATTACCCTTATTTCTTCATAACACAGGATTCGAGATTTTACCAAAATCAAAGGTTTACCTTTTGTCTATTTTTCTTTTTCCCAAGTAGAAGCTAAAGTGGCGAGCACGTCTACCATATAATTATCTTCTCTTGGTAAATGAATGACTTGGCATTGAGCAAAAGATAACAAGATGGTAGCTGAATAGTCCCAATACAGTCTCAGCTTATCTTCTCTCACTTTCCACTATTTGGAGATTTGTTTAACTACTAATATAGAGTCTCCATATACCGTAATTTTATCTACCCCTAAATTTTGGAGTGCCTCCAAACTGAAAATGCAAACTTCCTTATCGGATTGATTGTTGGTGACTTTAAATTCCAACCTTTTTGGCATCAAGATCATTTCTCCTTCTGGTGAGATTAGAATTACACCTATACCTACTCCCTTACTATTGATAGCCCCATCAAAGTATATTTTCCATATTTGGATTTCAATTGCCCCCAGGTGCTTATCTGAAAACTCCAACTCCCATTCCTATCCTTCATCTACTGGATTTTGAGCTAAGAAATCTGCCACAGCTCTTCCTTTCACTACTTTCTTTGCCACATAATCTATGTTAAATTCTATGAGCAAAACTAACCATCTGGCCAATTTTCCTATGAGTGATGGTGTTTGTTAGAGGTATCTGAGTGGATCATATTTTGAAATTGCTTGAACCCGGTATGACTGGAAGTAATGTCGAAGCTTCTTTATGGCCCAAATCATAGCTAGGCATGTCTTTTATACCAGACTGTAATTAGCCTCACAAGCTAAGAGCTTCTTGCTTAGGTAATATACAGCATGCTCAACTCTCCCATCGCTTTCTTGAGCTAACATTGCACCCACCGCTTCCTTTTCAATCGCCAGATAAAGAATTAAGGGTCTACCTGGCCTTCGCAATTGTAATACAGGAGGATTCTTCAAATAATTTTTTATAGTTTCAAACCTTTGCTAACACTTATCATCCCAAAATCACCGGCTGATTCTTTCTAAGGAGCTTAAAGAACGGCTCGCAAATGGTGGTCAACTTGGCTATAAACCTACTGATTATTATAATCGTCTAATGAACCCTCTGAACTTCTTTCTCGTTCTTTGGTGTGAGCATCTCTTGGATTACTTTAACCTTATCCAAATCCACTTCAATCCCTTTCTGACTGACAATGTGACCTAACAGCTTTCCAAAGGTCACCCTAAAGACACATTTCTTCTGGTTCAACCTGAGATTATACTTTTCAGCCCTGGCTAGGAATTTGTCCAAAGCTTTGAAGTGTCCTTCCTGTGTTGGAGACTTCACCATCATGTCATCCACATATACTTTTATTTTTTTATGGACAATGTCATAAAGCAGAGTGGTAGCCATCCTCTGATAGGTAGCTCTTGCGTTCTTCAATCCAAACGGCATGACCGAATAATAGTAGATGCCTCATTAAGTGGTGAATAAAATCTTCAACTAATCTATTACTGCCATCATGATCTAGTTATATCCCGAGAAACCATCCATAAAGGAGTACATAACACTTGAGGCCGCACTATCGACTAGAGTGTCAATATGCGGTAAAGGGAAATCATCTTTCTAGTAGGCTTTGTTCAAATCTCAGTAATCCACACACATTTTAATCCTCCCATCCTTTTTGAAAACTGGCACTATCTTAGCTAGCCATTGGGTATCATCCACCACCTTCAAGAACTTCACTTTTAGTTGTTTTTCCACTTCTTCTTTAATTAATAGAGCCTATTTTGGCCTCAATCTCCTCTTCTTCAACTTTACTGGTGTGATGTGAGAATATGTGGGGATTTTATACTCTGCAATCTCTCTATCGATCTCGGGCACATCTTGGTAGCCCCAAGTGAACATTTTCTATCTTCTTTTTAACGTTTCTTTCATTTTTTTCATGCTCATCAGGAGATAAATTAAAAGCAATAAGTATAATTCTAGGATTTTCATTTGTGCCTAAATTAAATGATTCAGTTTGCACAGAATTAATGTCAAACATATGCATGAAATGATAATCACAAACTGAATAACCATTAGGAAAAACATCTCATAAATAAGCAAAGTTAAACTGCATAGCATATACTTTAGAAAGGAAAAGGTCATCATTGTTAAACAGGTTAGATAAAGAGAAATTAACATTATCATAAAAGACATCCAAGATAGAATCTAAAATATATAACTTGAAGTCGAGTTCCTTTTGCTGATCATCAACACCTTTTTGCTCCATTGAAGGAATGTCCCTTTCTAGCTCTGGAGTCTGTATCAATTCTTTCATAACCAGCTCCTCAACAACATGTTCTTTAATTCCCTTGACATGTTTGATGAAGATTTCAAACTCGGGGACCACCTTGTCCGCTATCATCAATTGTTCAGGACAGCTGGTGTGTAGGTAACAACTTCTCCCTCAAACATCTCCCATAGTCCCTTCTTCTTCTTAGCTTTGGCCTTAGACTCTCCAGTCTTCTAATAGCCTAACCCATGCTTCAAAACAGGGACCTTTGGGTCAATAAAATCTGATGGACCTTACTGATTCTTCCCCAATCCTAATATGGGCATAAAATTCATGCTCTTTGTTATACTGACTATCTTCGAGTTCAGCTCATCTTCGTAGATCATACATATCTCAAAACTCAAACTGACTGAAATCTCATTGGGAGCTAACTTAAAGGTAGCAACGGCGACTTTAGTCTCCTTTGAAATGGTTACAACCTTCCCTTCAAGTGGAAACTTGATTTTCTTGTGAACAGTCAAAGGGACTCCTCCCAGGGGATGGAACATTGGTCTCCCTAACAGAATAGCAAAGGTGACAGGGATGTCAAGCACATGTAAATTGACCCAAGCTTCAATAGGTCCTATCTTGATGAGAGCTCTAAAGGTTCCCACTACAGACCTTTTCATATCATCATAGGCCTTAATGACCACCTCATATGGCTTGAGATCAGCGTTAGTTAATCCCAACTTTGACATAATTTCTAAGGGACACACATTAATAGTGGATCCACTATCCACCATCACACAGTAAGTTAAGTTTCCTTTGACTTCTGCCTTAATGAACAAGGCCTTATGGTGGTCCCTCCCCTCTAATAGTAAATCTTCATTCGTAAACATTACAGAGGGTTTTCTATCAACGAACAGACCATCTGTTCAGGAGTATGGTTTGATGGAATCTTTTTACTGTCTAGAGCCAAAATCATTGCCTCCCTATGGGCTTTGAAGTTTATGAGTAACTCCCAAATACTAGCGAGAGTTATTTTATCTCTTTTAGATTTATCACACTTCTCATCTTTCTTCTCTGCCTTTTTTTATTCTTCTTCCACTTTCTTTGATTCTTTCAATTCTTTTTCTTCCTTTTTCACCTCTACCTTCTCAGGAGGCTAAACTTTCTTCCCCTTGTCATCTCTCCATTGATCAAACTTGCCCCCTTCCTCATCATCAGAACTCCAAATGTCAAAAACATTTGCATTGAGTTTGGCTGGCCATTGATTTAATTTCTAGCTTGTAGTTTCAAGTTTTTGTAGGGTAGGAATGGCATCAACAAAAGAATCAAACACTTACTCCTCTATCAAACCAGTGTTGATCATAAGAAAATGGAGATTAGGTGGTGGTATATTTCAGTAATTAAGCAAAGGATTATTTTTAGTATTTGGCTTTTTGGTTTCAGAATCAATAATCTTGCCTGAATTAATGAGATCCTGGATCTTGTGTCTCAACCGAATGCAGCCATCGGTGTCATGCGCAAAGGTTTAGTGGTATTTGCAATAGAATTTTAGGTCAGTATTGGGAAAGGGTGGTCTTTGAGGTAAGGGTCGTATCAGGTTTTTTTCCATAAGTTTTTCAAGGACTTTAGAGAGGGGTCTTTCAAGGTTAGAAAATTTTTGGGGCTGTCTGATAGCATTGATTTGTACATTGTTGCTCGATCCGACCATGCTACTAGATCCCGTCCCTTCTTTATTTGTAGATCTCCCATTAAAAAACTTCTTGTCTTGCGCTAAATCTGACTCTTTTTGTACCCCAAACTTGTGTAGTTATTCAAAATTTCTGATCCCCAGATCTCTCAATTCCTAGAAAGCAGCGGAACATAACCCTTTATCACTATTGTCAACTGATCTGATTTTGCTAGCCTGTGCTTCATCTAAGATAGCTTCCATGTTTATCTCGTTAGGTACTCAATAAATAACTCATTGAACTTCTATTTTGTGTTCTGTAGATCTTTAAGAGAGACCTCTATTGGAGCATTCAGACCGCATTGCTTGATGAATGCAACACAAAGTTCTTTCCAGTCACTCTGCACAAATGATTCTAAGGTGTAATACCAACAAATTGGAGCACCTTCCAGAGACAAAGAGAATTGCTTGATGATTTAAGCATTTTTTATTGCACTCATGTAGGTCACATATTACTTTAAATATAAGTGAGGATCGTCAGACCCTGCGTATTTCTTCATATCAGGGAATTTAAATTTTTGTGGCAGAGGATCATCACCCTTGTACAAATCTAAATCAGTATAGTCAAGGGGAGTATTTATCCCTTTTTCCTTCATCTGCATCTGCATCTGAGCCATGGTTTTAGCAAGGTCTTTAGCCCAATCTAGCTTCTCTACATTTTCTGAGGTGTCTATCCTTGGTCGAATTACTAGTTTTGCCAATAGAGTTTCTTGGTTATCCTCTATTTCTTGCCTCCCTAGATTTTTAGCATCAAGATCAAATGGGCAAGGTTGAGGTGGTGGTGGTTCTTGTTTATTCTCTCTTCTCATTTCTGCCATCATCTCTCGCATTATATTTCTGGTTTGTTCAGCAATTTCTGCTTTCAACTGTTTAGGATCAAAACTTGCGGATGCTGCCTCTTTTGACATTCTAACTAGATGATCAGTATCAGATATTTTCTAATCGAAAGACTGATGTGGATCTATATATGCAATCATTGTTAGTTAGAAACATGCATGGTGTGTATGCATGACATGCAGCTTACAACAAATAAAAGAAATAAATTCTATTTACAAGTAATAGATAACAAAAGAAAAATGGTCTAGAGTGAAATCTCCAACCTTATTTCTCCCACACATAAGTTCAATTGTGAGTTCCTTTTCTTAGGATTTTTGGCATGGTTTCGTTTATTAACAGGGGACAACAAAATCGATGAACATAAAAACTCTTAAAATGAAACAAACAAGTAACAACTCACTTTGAATAAAGCCAAAGTCCAACATAATGTATCTTAGTGGGCATGAATGGCCCAACTACGTAAGAGCCCAATGATGGTAGGCTTAGGCTTTATTCAAATGGTCATTATATAGCATAAAACACATGCATTTGGGAAAAATCTTAGTGGAGGTTGCTAAGCCAAGGGTAATAAGCTTGAGCTCCCACAGCTATATACTTTCATTACATCTCCCCACTCAAGGGTCTATGCAATGTGGATAGTACGTGCCATGAGTGACAATAATCAAATACTTTATCACCAGATTTGAGTGAAGCACAGGCAGTGAAGCAAAGACTATTATTGGGTTATTTGGGACTAGAGTGCTCATTGCATGGAAAACATGTATTAAACAACAGAAAATGCAAAGGAACTAAGGAAATAATCAAAGATGATAAATTACAAAACACCGAAATCAGTTTCTCCATCCCTAGTGGAGCCGCCACTGTAGGCGGTGGGGTTTGTCGTGTGCCCAAGTGTTTGGCGACCACGGCACTGTGCAAGCTTAAGGCCTGCTAGGAAATACAAGATGGGCTTGTGGCCCATATTAGAGATGGAGTCGCCACTCTGATGAAAATCGGGACACACTTTACAACAACTAGATTCCATGGAGGTACCTAGTAACCGTCTTCAGAGATAGGGTTTGGAAACTAGGTATGGGCTTTTGGAATGCCCACCTAACCTTTTGGTTAGCCTTTGTATGTGTTTCATATTTTATTATCATGGATTATTAAATCGTTTCCTTATTAAAATGTGAATCGTATTCATTTCCACTTTTACAATTACCAACTTTGCACATTAATCCTCTTCATGCTTATAACCTGAACATTCATTGCACATAATTATAACTTACAACCATTCATTCTAAATAAATGGGGAGAGGGGATTAAGGATTACAACATTGTATACAATTACAACGATAATAAATTCTAATAAAACCTCTCAAGAACTAATTAATACACTAATTACTTAGTGATCAAGAATCACCCAAAAAAATACCTACAACAAACAATAGTTAGTTCCATTTCAATATAAGAATTTTATTTATAAAGGAAATTAAATTCAATTTGCATAAAAATAGGCATGAAATTTGATCTATACACTGATTGATTATTTGAACATACCCAATATCATAATAATCTTATACAATATAGAAGATACTAGTCAATAAAAATGTATCAAAAATTGAAAATAAACCAAAAGGATACCAAAAATGAAGTAGACCTATACAGGACTCTGGTGGGGAGGTGATCGCCTCTTCGAAGAGGGGTCGCCTCCTGACCAGAAGGCGATCGCCACTTCGAAGAGGCATAGCCTCCTGACCAGAAGGTGATCGCCGCTTCGAAGAGGCGTCGCCTCCTAACCAGAAGGCGATCGCTGCTTCAAAGAGGCGTCGCCACCTGACAAGAAGGCAATCGCCTCTTCTAAAAGGCGTCTCCTCCTGACCAAAGAGGGGTCGCCTCCTGACCAGAATGCGATTTCCAATCGCCACATCACTAAGAGACGACGTCTCTTTTAAGAGACGTCGTCTTTTCAACTAAGTATAACAATATTGCATGTTACTTAAAACATAAGTAATCCTAAAATAAAGCCAAATAGATAAGTTTTGATGCAAATAAACATAAATCTACAATTAACACTCAATATTTCAAGTAATCATGCCTTCTAATGAACATCAAGTAACAAATAAAGCAAAAATCAAGTAAGAAATGAAATTTTATTTGAAATGAATATTTGAAAGCTTAAAAAAGGGATTCTCACTAATTGAAGCTAGCTTGAAGCTCCTAACTAAGCCCTTAGAGTTTTGTTTGATGACTTTGAATTGTATTGAATGCGAGGTCCCCTCTTCTTCCTCAAAGGAATGGACTCTTAAGCTTGGTTTCTCACTCCTTCTTCCTCTTCTCTTCTCTATTTTCTTCTTTTCTTCTTTTTTTGAACCTTTTTTCTTCCCTCCTCTCTTCTTTTTTTTTCTCTAAAAATCCTTTTTTTTTTCTTTTTTTTAGGATCCCTAACCACTCTCATTTATTGCCTCTACCACCTCCACCCTTCCCTTTCCAAAACCCAAACTAATTTCCCCACCTAGTGTTTTTCATCATTGCTTCCCCATTTTTCAAGCTTAATTTGGTCCAGAAAGTCTTTGTTTCAAGTCCAAATCTTCAGTTGTGGGATACGTGGGCCCTTCTTCACTTAAACTAGCCATAAATGACATTTAATGTAAAGTAGGTCGGCCAGTAATGAGGCGTCACCTCTTTGAAGAGGCATTTTGGCCAAAAGGGCTTATGGGCTTAGGTTTATTTTTGGGTTCAAATAAGGTCTTAGATATTTGGGTTTGAGTATTTTGGGCTTTCGAGTCCATTCTCAGATAAATCTTTGGGCTTTCTCACATTCAAAAATTCGTACTTATCTCATTATCGAGCTTTCGTTGCGGGCCTCACACCAGAGTGCTTACAATAGGTTTTTAGTTGACAAAAAAATAATAAAAAGGATGGAAAAAAGTCATATTTTAGAAGATATGAGATGAAAATTTAATTAAAAATTTATGGATCTTCTCTATTTTAATGAAAATATGCAAAAAAAAATTGAATATACAATTTTGTAAATTTTCTAATGATTAGTATTGAATTTGCAAGGGTAGATGAAAAAATGAAGAAAAATAATTTTTTTTTTACAAAGAGAATATATAAAAAAAGAAACAACGTAAAAATAAAAATAAAAAAATTTTAAAAATGCACAGAGTTAGTGTTGAAATGAGAAAAATCACCTTATTTTTGAAAAATTTGATAAAAAAATTTGCCTAGTCAAATTTAAAAAAAAAAGATAAGTACAAAAAAGTACCATGTGGTTTAACACTTTTTCACTTCGAACCTTATGGTTTTTTTCGTGGCACTTCAGTACCCTATGGTATCTGCCGTTAGCAAATCTTGGCCAAATTCACTAACACCGTTAACTATGCTGACGTGGATGTTGACTTGATGGCATGAACGTTGACTTACTGACGTGGATATTGATGTCAGTGTCCACATCAGCACGTGTATGCAAGTCAGTGTCCACATCAGCACGTGTATGCAAGTCAACGTTCACGTAAGCAAGTCAACGTCAACATCAGCAAATCAACGTCTATAGGGTACTGAAATGTCACAAAAAAAAACTACACGACTCGAAGTGAAGAAGTGCTAAACCACATGGTACTTTTTTGTACTTATCTCTTTTTAGAAAATATATACTTATATATTATAAATTTAGTCAAATTATATATTTATATACACACTAAGAAAAATCACTTCCATGATAAACCTTGAGTCAATTATTAATTGAATTCTATTTCTTCTACTAGTTCTTATGAAAAAAAATTAATATAATTCCATAGGTGCAGAATTAATGGATCTTACATATCCTCCCATTAAAAGTCATTTTAATTTGTTCATTCAACTTTATTAATTATATCAATTCTATCTAATTTTTATTTTGAAGGATTTAATTATATTTTTTTAAAAAAAATTATGTTTAGATCATTATGAAATAAATTTGACAGTTATTCAATTTTTTAAAAAACTAAAATTTCAAAAATATTTTAAAGTTTTAATTTTACTATTTTGAAATAAAAAAAATTAAAATTGATTTTAGATTTTTGCATAAAATTATAACTTTTTATGAGTTAATTATAAATAATAAGAAAAAAATGATAACTTGTGAATCAATTTGTTATATAAACTAATACCGATAAATATTTTTATATTCTTAAATAATATTTTTTGTACCTCAAAATTTTCTCTTTTTTATTTAATAATTTTTTGTTTGACTTCTATTCAAAAAAAATTTAAATAATGTAGTTAAAAATTGAGAACTAAATTTTAAAATAGTTAAAATTTAAGAATTTTTAGTGAAAAATTAAAAATTTATGAAAATATTTAGATATTATTTTTTTAAATTTATGTCAAGAGTACAAAACTAGAATTTAAAAATATTTTATTTTTTTCTTACAAGAATAAGAGGATAAAAATTTAATAAATGTCAAATTTATTTTATAGGAATTTCAAAATAATTTTTAAAAATTTAATTACATTATTTAAATAAAATTGACATAATTTATAATGTTAAAGGAGCAAATTGAAATGATTTTCAAAATAGAATTCAATTAATTTTTTTAAAAAGAACTAGGAGAAGAAATAGAATTCAATTAATAATTGATTCAAAGTTTAAAATAGAAGTGATCTTTTTCTTAGTGTGTATATATAAATATATAATTTGACTAAATTTATAATATATTAATATATTTTCTAAAAAGGGATAAATACAAAAAAAATACCATGTGGTTTACCGCTTTTTCACTTCGAGTCCTGTGGTTCTTTTTATGACACTTATGTACCCTGTGAACGTTGACTTGCTGACGTGGATGTTGATTTGCTTACGCGTGCTAACGTGGATGCTGGCATCAACATAGTTAACTTTATTAGTGAATTTGGCCTATATTTGCTAACGGTAGATACCACAAGGTACTGAAGTGTCACGAAAAAAATTACGGGACTCGAAGTGAAAAAGTATTAAACCACAGGGTACTTTTGTGTACTTATCCAAAAAAAAAAAACTTTCGGCTCACCCATTTAGCCTCAACTAATTCCTAGTTGCTAAATACAGCTTGGCACGTGCACTTGCCCTTAAAAGGCCTAAAATTATGACCATGCCTTAGCCTAACCTACAAGGTCAGTCTAAATCTTTAAAGTCTATCTCAAAGTTCTTCGGTTATTAAGCGTTTTTCAGATTTGATAATATATAAAAATTTTATAAATTTTTAACATTTAATGTGTGTCTATATATATATATTGATAACTTGATTCCGAAACTTTCGAGTCCTATGGTCAAGCAACCAACGAAGAAGCAAGGTGGGATGTGGGGTTTTCCCCACAAATCCTCCGATGCTTAAGTTTGAAAGGGTAAAGAGAGAGAGTTTAGAGAGATAATGAGAGAATTAGAGCTTAATAGAATATAATAGAATGAATAATTTCAGGGGAGGAGTATTTATAGAGAATGAGATTCTCAAACCTAAGAGAAATAAGATTCCTCTTTCTTATAGGTTTTGTCTTTGTTTGAGGCAATTCTCCTTGACCTGGAAGTCTTCCGAATGTGGGACTCTTTCTAATGAGGAAGACTCTTTCCTACTTGGATTTGGTTTCTCTAGTTCTGAAAGTTACTCTAATTTAGGAATACAAGTTTATTAGTTTGAATAGGAAAATACCTGAGGGGTATCAAGAGTCCCCCCTGAAAGTTTGGTCAGATATTTATGTCCGAGTGTTCCGAATATCGAGGAAGTTGTAGCTGTTACTCAAAGTGATACGCGCTGGAAAGTGTCTGCTACTGACGGCTGAGCTGAGGTGGCTAGGCTCAATCATTGATGCTGAAGACGCTTGGTATAGAGTCTCAGAAGAATGTCTGTAGAGAGAAAAATTTGCCAGCTGGACTTGTATAGACTCAGTGCTACAAAAATAACCTAAGAGATTAACTCGGAACCAGCGGTCGCTGGAGTTTTTAGTGCTCAAGGATTTATTGTAACCATATGGTCTCTCGGTGTTATGAAACGAGGCCTGAGTGCCTTTGACCAAGAGGTCTCTCAGTGTTATGAAACAAGGCCCGAGTGCCTTTGACTATGAGATCTCTCAGTGTTATAAAATGAGGCCTAAGTGCATTTGATCATAAGGTCTCTCGATGTTATAAAACAAGTTTGGAGTGCCTAGGAAAGTGTGTGCTTTAGGTTAGAAAGCGTGATCATTACGCCTCATACTTTTCTTGATTTGGGAACCGTCATGTCTGTTCGTGTGTCAGAAGTTGTGGCAGTTTCAACGGTGTCCTTGCAGCTGGACAGACGCACCTACTAAAAGGACAGCGCTTAGATAGTTATGCTATTGATGGTCATTTAATGTCAGACTATTTTTTACCATAATTCCCCTGGGAAGATAAAGTTATTTCTGAATAGATATAATATAGTGTCTAGGCAACTTCATCCTAATAGTTATAGAATCTTAACCGGGTATATAGAGCTTATGCATAGAGAAGGGAGAGACCCAGACTTTGACCTGTTGTAGTTTATTTATAGTTTGAATAAGAAAAAAGGGGACCTTACATTCTCTCTAGCATCTGTTCTGGGTCTGAGCCTGTTTATGAGAATTTCGAACATACCAAATTCTTAAAGACACAAGTATTTTGTGATAGAGCACCCAACCGAATTCTTCACTATTCGGCACTTATGGGTCAATGCTTATCATGATGTAAAACATTTGAGAAAATTTCCTATTAAATACTTGGACCTAATAAGAAGACTTCATACTCGGAGTGTATTTGAGGAAATTTCAGCCGAGAATTATTCTCGGCGATATCTTCGGAGAGTGTATAATTAAAATGATGGTAAGTGTTGATCTTCTTGGAGGTATATTCTAATTCTTTTTTTCCTTTTTTGATTTATAGATGGCTGACTATTATACATTTATGGTTGGGATACTACTTTCAGATGTTGGTCTTGAGGAAGGTCAGGATCAAAGGCAAGAACCAGAGATTACCGACCTCACACTGGTGCAAGAGGAGCCTTTTGAGACTTCTATTGAATAATATGTCAAGGTTGTAAGAGAACCTCCAGTAGAACATACTCGGAAAAAGGCTTCCAAGTCTTTCAAAAAATGTGCTAAGGGAAAAGAGATTACCGAGGATGAAGAGGAATTGGTAGATAATGTTTTCGTCAAATGTCCGAGGCTTCTTGGGTGTCCAGATGCCAAGAAATGGATTTTAAACAAGATAAGTCCACCAAGTATTCAGAATCCCCAAGTGAGAGACCAGTATGCCGAGTCTATGTGCCTACTAGATGACATCCAACGGTGGAGGGATCTAGGCAGAGGCGAGCTATATAGTAGCCTAATTACACATGTCTTAGAGGTAAAAAATTAGAACACATCTTGCTGTAGTAATAAGTATTGCTTAATATACTAACGCTTCCTTCTCTTCTTGCAGATGGCCCAAAGCCTATTCCTGGCTAAGGATGAGCATTTCATCCTTCAAAGTGAATACAACTTTAAAGATGTCGAGGTGGGCACCATTTTTGAGGATTACGAAAAGAAGCTAGGTGCAGCAACTCATGCTTTGGAGCTTACAAAGTCACAGTTTAATAAGGCCAAGTCTAAAGTGGAGTCTTGAGATGAAAAGATCTGAGATCTCGAACATACACAAGCCTATCATGCTAAGAGGATGAAGGAGCAAGATTCCAAGCTTGCCATGCTGAAGGAAAAGTTGGAGCAAGAGAAAGAAGGCTAAAACGATGACCTTAAATCCTATCGAAACATGGTGTCTGGGTTCCTTAAAGCGTACAAATCTGAGCTTAAAAGGATTCTGCTTGCTCAGCGTCCTGATTTGGACTTTTCTGAGTGTGACAAGATAACATCTACAGACTTAGCAAGATTGGCTACTACTGATGAGGCTGCTAGTAAAGCCGCCAAGAAGCACCGAGCAGGCCCAAGACTCTCCAAAAAGTCAACCACTATTGAGGGGTCTTCTTCTGATCATCCAGCGAATCCTAATCATCCCGGGGAAGGGTCATAAGCTAAAACTGGCCTCGCTACTGCTACCTCCACGATGCCTAAGACTCCTGCTTTGAAGGATGCTAATGCCTCTACTAAAGTTAGTTTAGTGCCTTCTAAATCTAAGGCTAATGTAAATGCTTAGGGTTTTTTTTTTTTTTTTTGTAAAAATAATTATGAAAGAATGAAATGGCACTTCTTTATTAGAGCTTATCTCTCTTTCTTTTTTTAGTATAATTTCTTTTCCTGATAGTATTTCCTAAGGCTATCCGAGCTTCAATATCGAGGTAAATCTTTTCCTTGCACATCTTTTATCTTGTATGCACCCTTGGTGGTTTTTTCGGTGACTTAATATGGGCCTTCCAAATTAGGTCTGACCTTGCCAGTTCCGGAGCTACCTTTGCCTATATCTACTCTTCTCAAGACGAGGTCTTCGACTTTGAATTGCCTTGGTCGGACATGTTTGTTATGATATCCCTCTATTCTCCACCTCTATACTTCTGAGACTTCGTATGCTCGCTCCCTTCATTCTTCAAGCAAGTCTAGGCAAATTCAAGTGTTGAGACTGTTGATGTCTGGATCCAACCCTCCAGAGAATCGATAGCTCTGCGAACCAATTTTCATAGGAATAACTGCATCCATTCCGTATGTCAATCTAAAGGGTGTTTCTCCTATTGAGCCTCTGGGTGTTGTTCTATATGCCCAGATGACATTATTGAGGCCTTCTACCCAATTTCCCTTCTTTTCATTCAATCTCTTCTTTAGCCCTTGTATAATGATTATGTTAGTAACTTCCGTCTACCCATTTTTTTGAGGATGAGCTACTGAAGTAAATCTTAGTTTGATGCCCAAATCTGAATAGAATGCCTTAAATTTCTCATTGTCAAACTCCTTGCCATTATCTGTGATCAAAGTGTGTGGTATGCCGAATCTGTAAATAATTTCTTTCCAAAAGAAATATTGTATCCGAGCCTCAATAATTGTTGGAACAGCTTCCACTTCTACCCACTTTGTAAAGTGATCAATTGCAACAATCAAGAATTTCTTCTAAGATGTAGAAACTGGGAATGGACCCAGGATATCCATTCCCCAAACAGCGAAAGGCCACGGAGTTCTAATTGCATGCTGAATGTTGGAAGGTTTATGAGTAAGATGGGCAAACTGTTGACACTTAGTGCTTTTTTGGATTAGCTGGAATATGTCCTTGGACATGTTAGGCTAGTAGTACCTTTGTAATAATACTTTTCGGGCCATAGAATTTTGAGCTTCATGAGCTCTACATATCCTTTCATGGATTTTTCTAAGCACATAGTTGCCTTCTTCTAGAGATATACATTTTGCCCATGAATGTGATAGTGACCTTCTGTAAAGTTTACCATTATACATGGACTAATGTGCAGCTCTGATCTTTAATTTTCGCGCATTAAGCTTATCTTCAGGTAGGATTCCATATTCCAGGTATTGTATGATTGACTTTATCCACTCAGCCACCTCTTGGGTGTTCATTACTTCTTCTTCCTTGATGCTCGATTTAGTAAGTTCCTCAATGAACTCAAGTTATTTAAACACCTGGTTGGCTTCAGATGCTAACTTGGCTAACAAATCTGCTTCTGAATTCTCACTCCTGGGAATTTGCAATATTTCCCATTGTCCCCCTTCAAGCTCCAACCTCTTTAGGAGCTGCTTGGCTTTTTCTACACATTTTACCATGCTCAGATCTTTGACCCAGTATGTTCCTTTGACCTGGTTGACCACCAGTTGGGAGTCAGAATAAACTTTAAGATGTTCGGCTCTGACTTCTATTGCTAGTCTGAGTCCTGTAATTAATGCTTCATACTCAGCTGCATTATTTATGGCATTATATCTGATTTGGACTGTATATTTGATTTTTAGTTTGTTTGGCCCAATTAGGACAACTCCAGCTCCGGATGCTCCGTCTATGTATAGTTTCCACTCCGAGTATAGGAGGGAGACGGCCTCTTCGAATGTCATCTCTTGTATGAAATCTGCCAGAGCTTAAACTTTTATCTGCCGACGAGGCTCATAGCTGATGTCAAATTCTCCCAACTGAACTGACCATTGGACCAGTCGTCCTGAAGTTTCTGGTCTCTGGAGAATTTTTCACAAGGGGAAATTAGTTCTAACAACTATAGAATGTGCTTAAAAATATTGCTAGAGTTTCTTTGATGTGTAGATGACTATCATGGTGAGTTTATCTAACATAGGATACCGGGTTTTCGAACCCCTAAGGATCCTGCTGATATAGTATATCGGGCTTTATTGACTACCTTCTTCCTGGACTAATACTGAGGCAATGGATTTATGGCCAATAGAGAGGTATAAGTATAAGGTTTCACCCGGAACTGGTTTGCTGAGTAATGGCGGTGAAGTCAGGAATTTTTTTATTTCTTCAAATGCTATCTGACACTCGTTATTCCATTCAAATTTCTTAGAACTCTTCAAGGCTCAAAATAATGGCAAGCATGTCTTGGCTAAACATAAGATGAGCCTTCCGAGAGCTGTAATCCTGCCATTGAGTTTCTGAAGCTCATTCAATATTTTGGGAGCTTTTATATTTAGAATGACTTCCATCTTTTCTGGGTTTTCCTTTATGCCCCTATGTGAAATCATAAATCCTAAGAACTTCCCTGCCTTTACTCTGAATACACACTTGTCTGGGTTTAGCTTGATCTAATACTTATCTAGTATGGTGAGTATCTGCTCGAGATCTCTGGCATGTTGTTCTGTTGTTTAGCTTTTAATAATAATATCGTCCATGTATACTTCTACATTTTTCCCGATGTGGTCTTGAAATACATGATTCATCAGCCTTTGGTAGGTTGCTCCAGCATTTTTTAATCCAAA
>CATIWM010220525.1:0-10044 GCA_949671775.1 Mallotus repandus
CTCAAACGCCTCCGCTCATCTAATTGATTGTTAGGCCTGTGGAGTAATCTATACAAGCTACCTCTGCAAAGCACACATTACGCTTCAATATTCCCATTAACATGAGCATTAGGCAATGCAAAACTGCAACTCTAGCTGAAACAAAGCACTTTAATCTGTACTTAAATATGGGATATGGAAACTCACAATGGGAATCTATGACGTAGACCAAGTAACAAAACACAAGGGGAAACAAAATTACCGTGAGTTCTGAGTAAACGCTAAGAAGATGAGAACTTGCAAAAATATAAAGACAGACTACATGGCAAACCTGAAACCTAATATGCTTCTGTCAGTAACACTTCAGTAACCTATCATGATTTTTGGATGAAGCCATACCTTTATTTCAGTATTTAGCTTCTGAGATTCATTTTGTTAGAAATCATGTTACAAGTAAAAACATGATTAATTTGCAATAGAAAAATGATAAGCTAACAGATAGCCAGACTACATATTGCATTAACTACATCTGCAGGAAGGCTTGGTCATCTTCAGAGCTCTGATTATTTCTTCTTGGTTTCCAGAACTTGCCGAACATGTAAGTTACTGCAGATGACCATATTGCATTAAGTTACACAGTAACTTACATGTTCAGTATTTTGGTTTCCAGAACTTGCTGCTTTGGATAGCAGCATAAAAATTGAATACACATAGTGTGGCAGCTTACCTTGGAAGAAATTCTGTAATAATGGAAAGATTTGGGGCTCGGGTTACTGCTCCCATGAAGAGAACCACATTGGGATGTCTCAGTCTTTTCATGATTCGAACCTTGCAATCCAAGTCACAAATAAAGTGGGTCAGTTCAAAAAAATTTTTAGCATCCTTCAAATATATCAAAATACGACGTATTAAGTTCATCCACATCATGTCTAGAAGGTATGTAAAATTATGATGTGAATTTTAGCAGAGCTATATCTCAATTGGTTGGAAAAGAAAATGTTTCTAAATTGACTTGCCCAATGAGATACCACAGTACTGAAATGCCTATCATAAAGATTATCATCAAAGATATTAACTGGAGTCATAGCCTTACATTCCAAACAATAACAGCATATGGGTAACCAAAAAAATCAGTCTACAAAACATCAGTCCTAAATACATAAAATTTTGGTCGAATTAAATATCCATATGTGAATTTTTTTTCCTAAGCATTTCAATTAGTCATTTAACGACATATCTAAGTAAAAAGACTGAAATCATAAGGTTTTAGAAAGTAGTAAGATAGATATCAACCCTCAACATAATTAGACCAATAGTTTAGAGAAAACCATTCTGTTACAAAAGCATCAAGCCAAAAGAAAAAACAGACACTATACACAAGCACACATGTGCATACCCATAACACCAACCTGCAAAACTCTTATGCCAGCACAGTCTCAAGATTTCTTCCAACTAGCATAGTCAATTCATGAACCCAACTCTCTTAGTGCTCATAGCAACAAATCAACCATTGTGACAGATATCTAGGATGCTTCACAATTCCATATGGTTTAGAAATACAAGGGACACAGGATGTGTGCAGCAAACATAGATACAATAAGAATGATAAAATAAATTTACAGCATATCTTATATATTAGTCTATGTCTTGCCTTAGAGTTCCATACTATAAGTGAGTCCAAGGTATGAGATAGAACAGAGAGAAATTGTACCTCACTTCTGAATTCTTCGAGTGATTCAACAGAAATACCTTGGTCTAGGAACCTCTTTACAGCAACCTCCTATTAAAAATAAAATGACAATAAGGTTAATTTATATGCCTCTAAACATTTGACAGAAACAGTTAGAATTAAAAGCTCCATTCAGTTTATCCATTTCATCCTTAATTTATCGATAGAAACAATTGCTTGATTTTCAAATACTAATCCATCCCATAGCCTTTCCCTGAACAAAATTGTTGGATTTCCATTCCCAAAACTGAGCTGACTATAAATGAGATGCCAATTGACAATGTAGGACGTGTGTGCAGGCAAAATGGTGAACAAGTTTAATTGACATGAGAATACCCACAGTTCCATGCCAGTCTCCACGATATACCTCTCCATATGATCCTGCAAAGTAAAGGACAGAGCAAAGTAATGCAAAGTAAAGGCCTCGTCAAGAAATGAAATGAAACATCAATACAAGAGTAATCAGGTTGCTATCGGTACAATATGAAGCGAGCAGTACCAAGTCCAATGCGTTCACCCAAGGTGATTTCCTCCCATGGAATCTCACACTCAGCAACATCATCTAGTGCCACATCGGATTTCAAGCTTTCATTACCAGCTGATCTATCACATATTCTCTCAGCTTCTGAAGTTTCCCCAAAAGCATCACGTTCTTGACCTCCACTACCATGGTTCCCACTACCCCTTGGCTCATTGCCAGCACTGTCTGCATCTCCATCACTCCGTGCACATTGCTCATACTGCTTACTGACGGCAGCAGTGGTTGCAACTACAGCTGCAGCAGTAGCAGTGGCAGCAGCTGCTACAGGCAGTTCAAGATTTGAGTCAGCACTTGACTTTGTTGCGGCAACAACCATAGAAGATGCAACAACAGCCGCAGCAGCAGCTGCTGCTGCAGCAACAGGAACATTTTTTGCATAACTCACAGGAGTTACTTCAGACTGCAAAGACCCAGTTCCAGTAGCCTCCTTTGTATCAACAGGATGACTGAACCCTAAACCTTCCACAGGTTTAAGTTGCTGAGGTTGGCTAGCGGGACTTGATTTAGAATGCACTCTAAGATTAGGAAGAGAAGGCAAAAATCGAGCAGGACCAAGATCTTCTTGATCCATTGTATGCCGGATTTCACTCTTCTGTTTCTGGTCACCATCTTCTTTAGCTGACTTCACATCAGTAGTTGAAACATCCAATTGCTCGGAATAAATTTCTGTAAACAAGCTGGGGGGAGCTACAACACCACTTTCTAGCAACACATCATGCAGTTTCTGGGCCAACTGTGGATTCTCTTTCGCAGCATCAATCATGTATTGTGAAACATCTTTCACTTTCATTCTACGTACAGCAGGAGAGCTAACACCTTCAGTCCATGAGGGAGATCTTGCATGTGCAAAAGGATAACTAGGTCTTCCTGGACCCTCTCGTACCAGCATCTTCTCCACATTGGAAGATTTCTTAAATCCATCTAAGGACATCTCTGATTCTTCTTCACCTTCACTCATCCTGGGTATATTTGTACATTCAGAAACTTCACATCTGTAATCATCTTGGTTTCCTGCAGCAGCAACATTCCTTATTCTTGATTTATTCTCCAATGTCCCAATATCTGAATGTTCTTCAAATGAACTCCCCACTCCACTACTAGAAGAAGCTATATGCAATGAGTCAATGTCTCGAGACAGAGGACTGGCAGAAAAGAAAGGCGCATCGCATCCTATATTTGATCCAGCCACATCAGGAGGAATAAGTGTGCCAGGATCTGCCATGAGATCAACAATGTATTCCCTGGAACCATATCATCACCTTAATAAGTTCTTCAATGTTTCCAATGAAAAATAAGTAAGCCAATTTGCTTCTCTGAGATCATTAAGACTCATGTTTGAAAATTAAGTGATGGAAAAACCTCAAAACCATCCTAATATCTAAGATATAACTGCAGCCTAATGAAGTAGTAGTTGTAAGAAAATTCTATAAAGGCAAGGAAAATATTAGTTTTGAGAACTGTGATCTAATAGCTTCATCTAGATTTGAAAATATCCATATAGTAAAAACATCAGGGTAAAGCTGCTCACATTTGTATGATAAATCATGTTCTGATGCAGATAAAACAGTGAATTAGATCCAATAAAATCCAGCTGAATTAAAAGACAAATGCAGAAGAAAAAGAGAAATAGGTGTCACCACAAATAATAAAGTAAAATAAATGGAACTCATAACTGCAATTACCTGCCATCATCAACTTTTACAAAATTCATGGCCACATCATCAGAGCCAGTGTACTGCTGACCTTTTACTAGCCGGCACGGTATGCCCACGCTATCAGCCAAAACCTAAAAGACCATATAAAATGACAAGTGATAATTTTCATTATGTTCTTGTCATAGTATTGATTAGAAAATTTTTGGGAAACTCTTTTATTCCTTTTTGCATTTCTCATATATTGCCTTTCAATTAACAGTTGTTTGGGGTGATAAAGTGCTCTTATGCACTAATTTTCACTAAGTTGGTGTCATGGTATTGATTAGAATATTTCTAAGAAAACTTTTAAGTTTCTTTGTGTTGTTCATCTGTCGTCCTTCAATTAATAGTTTTTTCGGGTGACAAAAGGTGTTGATATGTAATAATGTCATGGCCTATTGGTGTGAAAAATCCAAATGTTTGTGACCTTTCACAATTTTGTCCTAACCTTTTAATTTTCACAAAATTGTTCCCATTTAACAAATGTTTGGCAATTTTAGCACAAATAGTTTTTTATCAAAATTAAATAAAAATGCCGACATGGCATCTTATAAAATGTCAAATTTAACCTTTTAATTTTCTAAATCTATAATAGTTTATTGGTATAAAAAAAATCCAAACATTTAAATTTATTGAAAATTAGCCAATTTATTCATACATATAATTATTTATTGAAAATTAATAAAAGTACAGACATAATAATAAAAGAATTAAATTTATTGTTGAGAAATTGTTAAATTTATAAATGATTTTCATTATAATATTTTTAAAAACTAAAGATATTTTTAATATAAATAATTATTACTCTATATAATTTGGAAATTTTAATTTTCATAATTATTTATTTGAAAGTAGTTAAAAATATCTAACTTTAACATGCAAAGACAATTTGTCATATTGTACTACACATACATATATAATTTTTTTAAATTATATTAAAATAATAGTCAAGCATAAATTTAAAAATTTTATCACATGTAAATTTAATTTTCTAATTTTCATGTTAACACTTTTTATTTGATTTTCATCAAATGATTTTAAATCGAAATATTTTTTTTCAAAATTAAAAATCGTATAACAATGCCAAAAGTCACAAGCATTTGGATTTTTTATGCAATAGACCTTTATGGATTTTATAATACAAAGGGTAAATTTGACATTTTATACATGCCAGGTCAGCATTTTTATTTGACCAAATACCTATTTTTGCTAAAATTGTCAATGATTGATGAAATTGGGACATTTTTGCCAAAATTAAAAAGTTAGGATACAATTGCGAAAAGCCATGGATTGGATTTTTCATACCAATAGGCCTAATTTCACCAAGTTATTTTTCATACTATTGATTAGAGAATAAGCAATTCATGGTAGCACCAATTGTAACTGTCACACATTGCTATAAAGACCATTATTCCAGCCACGATATAAAATCATGTTGCTGCTCTAACTTATCTTCTTTCTAGTAACTTATTTCATTATGCGCACATTATAAGCAATAACATTTTCTAGGCAGAAAGCAGCCATGAAACAAAACAATTAGCATTGTAGGAAATATGCCCACTATTGCTGAAGCACAAGTTACATTTGGAGTTTTGGACAGAGAGATTTCAATTTTTTTATTTTTTATCAATCAAGAGATTTCAAATTATGTGACTTGAATTTGATAGTCCGTAGGTTTTCTTAAAATTCATGAAACTAGGTTAGATCCTATTTCTAAGAACATTCTTGTTTAGGTTCATGAACGTGGACAAAAACCTTATTACTGCGTAGATCTGAAAAAGCTTCAAAGAGGTGTCATCTTAAATCCGCCTGAAATGAATTTCCAGCCATGTTCATGCATTTTATTCATTCATCAACCTAATTAAGAAAGGAGTAGGCTAACTTTTGTGGAAACAGTTTAAACTAAAATCACATCCAAATACCTAATTTAAAATCATTACATTCTAATATGATCATAAAAGGTTCATCATGAAATTCATGGTAGCATCCTAGACCAGATTAATCAGACACTAAAACTGTAAGATCATAAATCGAAGATGAGCAAGTACCTTGAACATCAATGCACGATGACGAGCCAATCCTACTGTTAGGGAACCAAGTGGCAAAACCATGCTACCTAGTGTTGCTTTCAAACTGTAGCTGAGACTTTGCCATGATCTCAACATGCTCTCAGGATCCACAACTGAACCGCCCATGTAATCAGAGACTAAGACAGCAAGCTTTCGCACAAATTCTTTGTCAGTGAAAACAAGAGATTCCGACCTTGAGTTGATGGCCATCTGTAGTGCCTTTTGTTCAAGTTTTAATAAGTTAGCATCAGCAGCCCTATTAACCAGCACTGCTTCCCAGCTGATACTATCTGAGACTGGTGTTCCTTGCAAATCAACTAGAGAAGGCATTCTTTCTGATGCTGCCTCGATCAAAATTCCATAGACGTCATAAAAACCATCTAAGACTTTGTCATCGTAGCTAAGGACATTGTAATTCTGTGAAGCATGGATAAATCTATGATATGAGATTGGTTAGAAAGGAACAAACATAAGATAAAGTTCAAGATAAGTGTGCCAAAAACAGAGCTATTCTAGTATGCCTAGTATAAATCTCCTGTTCAGCTCCAACTCAATTTTGTCATTATGTTAGCAAAAAAAATTATCTAAATAGATCAACTGAAGCCTAAAGCATAACATGAATTAATCAGTTATCATTAGTGCAAATTTATGCTGAAAGAAAAAACCTCTTAACCAAGAGCCAGTATGGTTTGTTCTAAATGTAGGTTCAGCCAGGACGTAAGTACATAATAACAGAAAAGACAACATAGCTTCTTGCTAGTTGATTTCTGATGACAGTAGGCTAAATCTAATAAGTGCTAAATGCTCAGCCTTAATTTTCCTCCATTACCACTCCATTCAAAGTTATGTTCTCCATTATCCAAGACAATGTGGCCATCAAATATCTTTTTGATAATCTCCAATCCAATAATACCAATCCTGGAACATTTATTTTAAAACAATGACTACTTTAATTGAAACCACTAAGCCAAAGAGAAAATGACCAAGGACAATTTGGATACTAATCATCAAACTTTGAACAACTTGGTGACACATACCTCCTTCAAACTACAGTATGGAACTGGAGTTGAATTGACTAATTTCAATAGTAATAAACATCCAGTGATAGCTGAGGAAAAGGTTATGGCCATGAATCAATAACTCTTTTTTACAACTATAGTTTCAGGAATAACACATAAAATGAAGAAAATGAAACCTGCCATTCCAACATTTCTCCCTCTCATTAATCATTTGCTTTCACTTTGTTCTTGAAAGATTAGAAGTCCCAACCCATTACTTTGCTGTTCTTTCAAATATGACATTATGGATTTTATATATGCTCAAATGTAATGATTATACCACTATTTCTAGTTTGAAACATTCTAAAACAATGCTGCAGAGCAGCAATGGTGGCAGCTTGCCATATATTCAATGGTATAATTTCCTCCTGCGCAGATACAGAAAGTAGAAAATTAAGGATAGGGAATGGTGAGGATGACACCACTCCAGTCCCACAACTAATCTTGTCTGCTCGAGCACAACTACATTTTCCATTTCTAAATTGCCACAGCTCCACAAAAACTCAATTCAAATCCAGTTGAGAATTAGGACACATGGATCCTTCTCCTCCATTTAGTTCATTTCTTAACAATAGCGAAAGCACTTGTAGAACAATAAAAATGAATTTGTTCCAATCAAGTAAATTTTCCACAAACGGTATCCCACATATTATTATATAAAGAAGTTGACTTAATGATTAGCTGGTAAGCAAGCATTTTTTATACAAGTCTAGCAAGATACAAACTTACCCAGTATCGATAAGCAACAACCTCAGCTGGAGTATTCTCAGGCGCACAAGAGCCTAGACTAATTTGCTTGACAGCCTCAATTTGAACTGCCTCAGGATCCTCTCTTGCACTCAACTCCAAAGCCAGCTGTATCTGATATTCCTCCTCAATATCAGGATCTCTCGATGTAGTAGACCCTGAATCACGCCTCACTGCGTCTGAAACAACATCCAAACCACCACTACTACTAATTGAATCAGATGGTTCTGTCTTCTCCCCTCTGGTCACATTTGAAGATGACGGTGGACTAGGACTTTTTCTATTAGCAACAGAACTCAACCAATTAGAAATCCCTGAAAAGGGTTTATTATGCTCATGGGACCTAGAGGGAAAAAGCCTATCAGGGGAAGATGCATTACTAGACTTGTTGGCCTTTGATGAATTAGAGCCCTCAGCATCCTGTGATTGATTAGACATGATGTTAAGCTTCTTAAGAAGATTTTTCATCTTATTTCAGAGTTGCTCAAGTGTTCAATGCTAAAGCAATAAAAATCTGGCCATAAACCTTTCCATTGTCTTGGACCAAGCATGAAATCTTAATGACTAAAACACCACCTTAAGAAAATGAAATTCAACCCAACCACCCAATCCAAGAAAACCCCAAATCAAGATTCATTCAACCCATCAAATCCAATAAGCAAGAACAGTCACTTCAAGCAATACCCAGTACAGCTTTTCAGATATAAAGAATACCCAGATGCTTGAATAGAAAGATAACACCTTCCTTTATTTCACAGAACTAAAAACACACCTTCCTTTATTTCACAGAACTAAAAACAATCTTACTCTTGAAGATAGCACAAGGAACTAAATTCAAAACTCATATACAGGCGTGCATGCACTGCACAAGCTAATATATTTTGATAGATAGAAAATGATCTTTAATTTGTTACCTTGAATAGAAAGAACAATACTAACAATAAAGAAGCAATACCCAGAAAGTTTAAAGGAAAAAAAAATCAGATCTTTCTTTAGACGGATAGAAGAAAGAAGATATACAGCACAAAGAAAAGAGAGAAGAGAGTCTCCTTGAATGGGTTAGTTTTGAAGAAAAAAAAGGTAAGAGGAAGAGATTGCAGTAGCAGAGAGACAGCAAAGACCAACAAGTGGGCAGAAAGTAGGACCTCAAAACAAAACAAACCAAAAGAAAAAGAATGACCCACTTGTAGTTTTTGATGCACATAACGATTTCACGGTCCCATAAAAAGCTTATTTATATTCATTTCACTTAATTGGGTGGCAAACACACCAAACAAGCAACACCACCATAACTCAAAGTTTCAAACTTTCTTAACTCTAGCTCAGCTCAGCTCCATGTCTTTTTATTTTTTTTCTCTTAAAAAAAATAAAAAAAAAACATTTTCCATTTGGCCTTGTTCTCTCTCCCAATGAGATTGGAGTGTCAAAAAACTCCTACTGAGCATGGTGGTCTTGTGGTATGAGTTGGAAATTTGTGTTAAAAGAATAGAATATTGAATGTGCAAGTTGAAGAGAAAGATGATGATGTATATTGATTTTTTCACCTTTTTTTATTTCTTTCTTTCTATCTTTTCAATTTTTTTTGTCTTTTTGCATTAAATTGCTGCTTTTTTAGCAGCTCGTCGACAAAATTTCTTCTCCAACTCAACTCATAAATTGGTTTTTTTTTTTTAGAAAAAACTCATAAATTGTAACTACTTCACTACCTGTGTAAATTAAAAAAAAAAAAAAAGAAGAAGAAGACTGCTGTAGTAAGAAAAACAAAGTGCGGCTTGTTTTGTACTCATCAACGGCTTATTTGGCAGTCATCACTAGTAGGAAAAAAAATAATAATAAATGTGTCAATTGTTGCTATTTCCTATTTGTGATAAAAAAAAAAAATCCGCCGCAAAAAGAAAAGGGAATGGCAACTTGCTTGATACATTAACGGCTTGCTTAGCAGTCATCACAGGTAAAAAAAAAAATTAAGGCTCTGTTTATTTATCAAATGAAAATATTTTATTTTTAAAAAATATTTTCTCTTTAAAAATATTTTTTTATGTTTGATTATAATATTAAAAAATAATTAGAAAATATTATAATTTGTGACATTAATATTTTTTATTATTCAAATTGTCTCTTTCTAATGGACATCATGTATAATAAATTAAATATATTAATATAAAATCTATATAAGAATTGATCTATATAAAAGAATAAAATGAAAAAATAAAAATTTAAAAAAAAT